>JANJGN010001677.1:0-117354 GCA_026770705.1 Isurus oxyrinchus | reverse complement strand
TGTTCCCTTCTGTTTGCCTCTGTTTAACTCTGTTGAACTCTGTTTATCTCTGTTCAACTCTGTTTGCCTCTGTATCAATCTATTTAACTCTGTTTGTCTCTGTTCAACTCTGTTTAACTCTGTATGCCTCTGTTTACTCTGTTTCACTCTGTTTCCCTCTGTTTGCCTCTGTTTCAATCTGTTGAACTCTTTTTGTCTCTGTTGAACTCTGTTTGCCTCTGTTTCAATCTATTTAACTCTGTTTGGATCTGTTTAACGCTGTTTAACTCTGTTTGCCTCTGTGTAACTCTGTTTAACTCTGTATGCCTCTTTTAACTCTGTTTCACTCAGTTTCCATCTGTTTCCCTCTGTTTAACTCTGTTGAAATCTGCTTGCCTATGTTTAACTCTGTTTAACTCTGTTCGTCTGTTGTTACCTCTGTTTAAATCTGTTTAACTCTGTTTAACACTGTTGGCCTCTGTTCAACTCTGTTTGACTCTATTTGTCTCGGTTTAACTCTTTTTCACTCTATTTCCCTCTGTTTACCTGTGATTAACTCTGTTTATCTCTGTTCAACTCTGTTAGCCTCTGTTTCAATCTATTTAGCTCTGTTTGCCTCTGTTCAACTCTGTTTAACTCTGTATGCCTCTGTTTACTCTGTTTCCCTCTGTTTCCCTCTGTTTGACTCTGTTTCACTCTGTTGAACTCTTTTTGTCTCTGTTGAACTCTGTTTGCCTCTGTTTCAATCTATTTAACTCTGCTTGCCTCTGTTTAATTCTGTTTAACTCTCTTTGCCACTGTTTAACTCTATTTAACTCTGTGTTTGCCTCGGGTTAACTCTGTTTCACGCTGTTTTCCTCTGTTTGCCTCTGTTTAAGTCAGTTTAAATCTGTTGTACTCTGTTTATCTCTGTTGAACTCTGTTTGCATCTGTTTCATTCTATTTAACTCTGTTTGCCTCAGCTCAACTCTGTTTAACTCTGTATAGCCTCTGTTTAACTCTGTTCACTCTGTTTCCCTCTGTTTGCATCTGTTTAACTCTGTTGGACTCTGTTTATCTCTGTTTATCTCTATTTGCCTCTGTTTCAATCTATTTAACTCTGTTTGCAACTGTTTAAATCTGTTTAACTCTGATTGCCTCTGTTTAACTCTGTTTAACTCTGTACTCCTATGTTTAACTCTATTGAACACTGTTTGCATCTGTTGAACTCTGTTTACCTCTTTTTGCCTCTGTTCAACTCTGTTTAACTCTGTATGCCTCTGTTTCACTCAGTTTCCATCTGTTTGCCTCTGTTTAACTCTGTATGCCTCTGTTTACTCTGTTTCCCTCTGTTTCCCTCTGTTTGCCTCTGTTTCAGTCTGTTGAACTCTTTTTGTCTCTGTTGAACTCTGTTTGCCTCTGTTTCAATCTATTTAACTCTGTTTGCCTCTGTTTAATTCTGTTTAACTCTGTTTGCCACTGTTTAACTCTATTTAACTCTGTTTGCCTCTGTTTAACGCTGTTTAACTCTGTTTGCCTCTGTTTAACTCTGTTTAACTCTGTATGCCTCTTTTAACTCTGTTTCACTCAGTTTCCATCTGTTTCCCTCTGTTTAACTCTGTATAACTCTGTTGAAATCTGCTTGCCTATGTTTAACTCTGTTTAACTCTGTTCTTCTGTTGTTACCTCTGTTTAAATCTGATTAACTCTGTTTAACACTGTTTGCCTCTGTTCAACTCTGTTTGACTCTGTTTGCCTCGGTTTTATCTCTTTTTCACTCTGTTTCCCTCTGTTTACCTGTGATTAACTCTGTTTAACTCTGTTTATCTCTTTTCAACTCTGTTAGCCTCTGTTTCAATCTATTTATCTCTGTTTGCCTCTGTTCAACTCTGTTTAACTCTGTTTCACTCTGTTTCCTTCTGTTTGCCTCTGTTTAACTCTGCTGAACTCTGTTTATCTTTGTTCAACTCTGTTTGCCCCTGTATCAATCTATTTAACTCTGTTTGCCTCTGTTCAACTCTGTTTAACTCTGTATGCCTCTGTTTACTCTGTTTCACTCTGTTTCCCTCTGTTTGCCTCTGTTTCAATCTGTTGAACTCTTTTTGTCTCTGTTGAACTCTGTTTGCCTCTGTTTCAATCTATTTAACTCTGTTTGGATCTGTTTAACGCTGTTTAACTCTGTTTGCCTCTGTGTAACTCTGTTTAACTCTGTATGCCTCTTTTAACTCTGTTTCACTCAGTTTCCATCTGTTTCCCTCTGTTTAACTCTGTTGAAATCTGCTTGCCTATGTTTAACTCTGTTTAACTCTGTTCGTCTGTTGTTACCTCTGTTTAAATCTGTTTAACTCTGTTTAACACTGTTGGCCTCTGTTCAACTCTGTTTGACTCTATTTGTCTCGGTTTAACTCTTTTTCACTCTATTTCCCTGTGTTTACCTGTGATTAACTCTGTTTATCTCTGTTCAACTCTGTTAGCCTCTGTTTCAATCTATTTAGCTCTGTTTGCCTCTGTTCAACTCTGTTTAACTCTGTATGCCTCTGTTTACTCTGTTTCCCTCTGTTTCCCTCTGTTTGACTCTGTTTCACTCTGTTGAACTCTTTTTGTCTCTGTTGAACTCTGTTTGGCCTCTGTTTCAATCTATTTAACTCTGCTTGCCTCTGTTTAATTCTGTTTAACTCTCTTTGCCACTGTTTAACTCTATTTAACTCTGTTTGCCTCGGTTTAACTCTGTTTCACGCTGTTTTCCTCTGTTTGCCTCTGTTTAAGTCAGTTTAAATCTGTTGTACTCTGTTTATCTCTGTTGAACTCTGTTTGCATCTGTTTCATTCTATTTAACTCTGTTTGCCTCAGCTCAACTCTGTTTAACTCTGTATGCCTCTGTTTAACTCTGTTCACTCTGTTTCCCTCTGTTTGCATCTGTTTAACTCTGTTGGACTCTGTTTATCTCTGTTTATCTCTATTTGCCTCTGTTTCAATCTATTTAACTCTGTTTGCAACTGTTTAAATCTGTTTAACTCTGATTGCCTCTGTTTAACTCTGTTTAACTCTGTACTCCTATGTTTAACTCTATTGAACACTGTTTGGCATCTGTTGAACTCTGTTTACCTCTTTTTGCCTCTGTTCAACTCTGTTTAACTCTGTATGCCTCTGTTTCACTCAGTTTCCATCTGTTTGCCTCTGTTTAACTCTGTATGCCTCTGTTTACTCTGTTTCCCTCTGTTTCCCTCTGTTTGCCTCTGTTTCAGTCTGTTGAACTCTTTTTGTCTCTGTTGAACTCTGTTTGCCTCTGTTTCAATCTATTTAACTCTGTTTGCCTCTGTTTAATTCTGTTTAACTCTGTTTGCCACTGTTTAACTCTATTTAACTCTGTTTGCCTCTGTTTAACGCTGTTTAACTCTGTTTGCCTCTGTTTAACTCTGTTTAACTCTGTATGCCTCTTTTAACTCTGTTTCACTCAGTTTCCATCTGTTTTCCCTCTGTTTAACTCTGTATAACTCTGTTGAAATCTGCTTGCCTATGTTTAACTCTGTTTAACTCTGTTCTTCTGTTGTTACCTCTGTTTAAATCTGATTAACTCTGTTTAACACTGTTTGCCTCTGTTCAACTCTGTTTGACTCTGTTTGCCTCGGGTTTTATCTCTTTTTCACTCTGTTTCCCTCTGTTTACCTGTGATTAACTCTGTTTAACTCTGTTTATCTCTTTTCAACTCTGTTAGCCTCTGTTTCAATCTATTTATCTCTGTTTGCCTCTGTTCAACTCTGTTTAACTCTGTTTCACTCTGTTTTCCTTCTGTTTGCCTCTGTTTAACTCTGCTGAACTCTGTTTATCTTTGTTCAACTCTGTTTGCCCCTGTATCAATCTATTTAACTCTGTTTGCCTCTGTTCAACTCTGTTTAACTCTGTATGCCTCTGTTCACTCTGTTTCACTCTGTTTCCCTCTGTTTGCCTCTGTTTCACTCTGTTGAACTCTTTTTGTCTCTGTTGAACTCTGTTTGCCTGTTTCCAATCTATTTAACTCTGCTTGCCTCTGTTTAATTCTGTTTAACTCTGTTTGCCACTGTTTAACTCTATTTAAATCTGTTTGGATCTGTGTAACGCTGTTTAACTCTGTTTGCCTCTGTGTAACTCTGTTTAACTCTGTATGCCTCTTTTAACTCTGTTTCACTCAGTTTCCATCTGTTTCCCTCTGGTTAACTCTGTTGAAATCTGCTTGCCTATGTTTAACTCTATTTAACTCTGTTCGTCTGTTGTTACCCTCTGTTTAAATTTGTTTAACTCTGTTTAACACTGTTTGCCTCTGTTCAACTCTGTTTGACTCTATTTGTCTTGGTTTAACTCTTTTTCACTCTGTTTTCTTCTGTTTACCTGTGATTAACTCTGTTTATCTCTGTTCAACTCTGTTACCCTCTGTTTCATTCTATTTAGCTCTGTTTGCCTCTGTTCAACACTGTTTAACTCTGTATGCCTCTGTTTATTCTGTTTCCCTCTGTTTCCCTCTGTTTGACTCTGTTTCACTCTGTTGAACTCTTTTTGTCTCTGTTGAACTCTGTTTGCCTCTGTTTCATTCTATTTAACTCTGCTTGCCTCTGGTTTAATTCTGTTTAACTCTGTTTGCCACTGTTTAACTCTATTTAACTCTGTATGCCTCTTTTAACTCTGTTTCACTCAGTTTCCATCTGTTTCCCTCTGTTTAACTCTGTTTAACGATGTATGCCTCTCTTTAACACTGTTTCACTCAGTTTCCCTCTGTTTGCCTCTGTGTAACTCTGTTTGACTCTGTTTGCATCTGTTCAACTCTGTTTAACTCTGTTTGCCTCGGTTTAACTCTGTTTCACGCTGTTTCCCTCTGTTTGCCTCTGTTTAAGTCTGTTTAAATCTGTTGTACTCTGTTTATCTCTGTTGAACTCTGTTTGCATCTGTTTCATTCTATTTAACTCTGTTTGCCTCAGCTCAACTCTGTTTAACTCTGTTCACTCTGTTTCCCTCTGTTTGCATCTGTTTAACTCTGTTGGACTCTGTTTATCTCTGTTTATCTCTATTTGCCTCTGTTTCAATCTATTTAACTCTGTTTGCAACTGTTTAAATCTGTTTAACTCTGATTGCCTCTGGTTAAACTCTGTTTAACTCTGTATGGCTCTGTTTCACTCAGTTTCCATCTGTTTGCCTCTGTTTAACTCTGTATTCCTCTGTTTACTCTGTTTCACTCTGTTTCCTCTGTTTGCCTCTGTTTCAGTCTGTTGAACTCTTTTTGTCTCTGTTGAACTCTGTTTGCCTCTGTTTCAATCTATTTAACTCTGTTTGCCTTTGTTTAATTCTGTTTAACTCTGTTTTGCCACTGTTTAACTCTATTTAACTCTGTTTGCCTTTGTTTAACGCTATTTAACTCTGTTTGCAACTGTTTAAATCTGTTTAACTCTGTATGCCTCTGTTTAACTCTGTTTAACTCTGTACTCCTATGTTTAACTCTATTGAACACTGTTTGCATCTGTTGAACTCTTTTACCTCTTTTTGCCTCTGCTCAACTCTGTTTAACTTCGTATGCCTCCGTTTCACTCAGTTTCAATCTTTTTGCCTCTGTTTATCTCTGTTGAACTCTGTTTAATTCTGTTTAACTCTGTTTGCATCTGTTTAACTCTATGTAACTCTGTTGAACTCTGTTTATCTCTGTTCAAATCTATTTGCCTCTGTTTAACTCTGTATGCCTCTGTTTAATCTGTTTCACTCTGTTTCCCTCTGTTTTGCCTCTGTTTCAGTCTGTTGAACTCTTTTTGTCTCTGTTGAACTCTGTTTGCCTCTGTTTCAATCTATTTAACTCTGTTTGCCTCTGTTTAATTCTGTTTAACTCTATTTAAACTCTGTTTGCCTCTGTTTAACGTTGTTTAAGTCTGTTTTGCCTCTGTATAACTCTGTTTAACTCTGTATGCCTCTTTTAACTCTGTTTCACTCAGTTTCCATCTGTTTCCCTCTGTTTAACTCTGTTTAACGATGTATGCCTCTCTTTAACACTGTTTCACTCAGTTTCTCTCTGTTTGCCCTCTGTGTAACTCTGTTTAACTCTGTTCGTCTCTGTTTAACTCTGTTTAACTCTGTTTGCATCTGTTTAACTCTGTTTGCCTCTGTTCAACTCTGTTTAACTCTGTTTGCCTCGGTTTAACTCTGTTTCACGCTGTTTCCCTCTGTTTGCCTCTGTTTAAGTCTGTTTAAATCTGTTGTACTCTGTTTATCTCTGTTTAACTCTGTACTCCTATGTTTAACTCTATTGAACACTGTTTGCATCTGTTGAACTCTGTTTACCTCTTTTTGCCTCTGTTCAACTCTGTTTAACTCTGTATGCCTCAGTTTCACTCAGTTTCCATCTGTTTGCTTCTGTTTAACTCTGTTGAACTCTGTTTCTCTCTGTTCAACTCTGTTTGCCTCTGTATCAATCTATTTAAACTCTGTTTGCCTCTGTTTAACTCTGTATGCCTCTGTTTACTCTGTTTCACTCTGTTTCCCTCAGTTTGCCTCTGTTTCAGTCTATTGAACTCTTTTTGTCTCTGTTGAACTCTGTTTGCCTCTGTTTCAATCTATTTAACTCTGTTTGCATCTGTTTAACTCTGTTTTAACTCTTTTTGCCTCTGTTCAACTCTGTTTAACTCTGTTTGCCTCGGTTTAACTCTGTTTCACGCTGTGTCCCTCTGTTTGCCTCTGTTTAAGTCTGTTTAAATCTGTTGTACTCTGTTTATCTCTGTTGAACTCTGTTTGCATCTGTTTCATTCTATTTAACTCTGTTTGCCTCTGCTCAACTCTGTTTAACTCTGTATGCCTCTGTTTAACTCTGTTCACTCTGGTTTCCCTCTGTTTGCATCTGTTTAACTCTGTTGGACTCTGTTTATCTCTGTTTATCTCTATTTGCCTCTGTTTCAATCTATTTAACTCTGTTTGCCACTGTTTAAATCTGTTTAACTCTGATTGCCCTCTGTTTAACTCTGTTTAACTCTTTACTCCTATGTTTAACTCTATTGAACACTGTTTGCATCTGTTGAACTCTGTTTACCTCTTTTTGCCTCTGCTCAACTCTGTTTAACTCTGTATGCCTCTGTTTCACTCAGTTTCCATCTGTTTGACTCTGTTTAACTCTGTTGAACTCTGTTTAATTCTGTTTAACTCTGTTTGCATCTGTTTCACTCTATTTAACTCTGTTTGCCTCTGTTTAAACGCTGTTTCAATCTGTTTGCCTCTGTTTAACTCTGTTTAACTCTGTTTGCCTATGTTTAACTCTGTTGAACTCTGTATAACTCTGTTCGCCTCTGTCTAACTCTGTTTAACTCTTTTTAACTCTGTTTGCCTCTGTTCAGCTCTGTTTAACTCTGTTTGCCTCGGTTTTAACTCTGTTTCACTCTGTTTCCCTCTGTTTAACTGTCTGTAAATCTGTTGAAATCTGTTTATCTCTGTTCAACTCTGTTTGACTCTGTATCAATCTATTTAACTAGTTTGCCTCTGTTCAACTCTGTTTAACTTGTATGCCTCTGTTTACTCTGTTTCACTCTGTTTTCCCTCTATTTGCCTCTGTTTCACTCTGTTTAACTCTGTTGAACTCTGTTTTCCCTCTGGTTTGCCCATGTTTAACTCTGTTGTACTCTGTATGCCTCTGTTTAACGCTGTTTAACTCTGTTTGCTTCTGTTTATCTCTGTTGAACTCTGTATGCCTCTGTTTAACTCTGTTTAACTCTGTATGCCTCTGTTTAACTCTGTTTCACTCTGTTTCCCTTATGTTTGCCCGTGCTTAACTCTGTTGAACTCTGTATGCCTCTGATTAACTCTATTGAACTCTGTTTGCCTCTTTGAACTCTATTTAACTCTGTTTGCCTCTGCTTCAATCTATTTAACTCTGTTTGCCTCTGTTTTAACTCTATTTAACTCTGTTTGCCTCTTTTAACTCTGTTTCACTCAGTTTCCATCTGTTTCCCTCTGTTTAACTCTGTTTAACTCTGTTGAAATCTGCGTGCCTATGTTTAACTCTGTTTAAATCTGTTCGTCTGTCGTTACCTCTGTTTAACTCTGTTTAACTCTGTTTGCCTCTGTTTAACTCTATTTAACTCTGTTTGCCTCTGTTTAACTCTGTTTCCCTCTGTTTGCCTCTGTTTAACTCTGTTGAACTCTTTTTGTCTCTGTTCAACTCTGTTTGCCTGTTTCAATCTATTTAACTCTGTTTGCCTCTGTTTAATTCTGTTTAACTCTGTTTGCCACTGTTTAACTCTATTTAACTCTGTTTGCCTCTGTTTAACGCTGTTTAACTCTGTTTGCCTCTTTTTAACTCTGTTTCACTCAGTTTCCATCTGTTTCCCTCTGTTTAACTCTGTTTAACTCTGTTGAAATCTGCTTGCCTATGTTGAACTCTGTTTAACTCTGTTCGTCTGTTGTTACCTCTGTTTAAATCTGATTAACTCTGTTTAACACTGTTTGCCTCTGTTCAACTCTGTTTGACTCTGTTTGCCTCGGTTTTAACTCTTTTTCACTCTGTTTCCCTCTTGTTACCTGTGATTAACTCTGTTTAACTCTGTTTAGCTCTGTTTCAACTCTGTTAGCCTCTGTTTCAATCTATTTAGCTCTGTTTGCCTCTGTTCAACTCTGTTTAACTCTGTTTCACTCTGTGTCCTTCTGTTTGCCTCTGTTTAACTCTGCTGAACTCTGTTTATCTCTGTTCAACTCTGTTTGCCTCTGTATCAATCTTTTTAACTCTGTTTGCCTCTGTTCAACTCTGTTTAACTCTGTATGCCTCTGTTTACTCTGTTTCACTCTGTTTCCCTCTGTTTGCCTCTGTTTCAGTCTGTTGAACTCTTTTTGTCTCTGTTGAACTCTGTTTGCCTCTGTTTCAATCTATTTAACTCTGCTTGCCTCTGTTTAATTCTGTTAACTCTGTTTGCCACTGTTTAACTCTATTTAACTCTGTTTGGATCTGTTTAACGCTGTTTAACTCTGTTTGCCTCTGTGTAACTCTGTTTAACTCTGTATGCCTCTTTTAACTCTGTTTCACTCAGTTTCCATCTGTTTCCCTCTGTTTAACTCTGTTGAAATCTGCTTGCCTATGTTTAACTCTGTTTAACTCTGTTCATCTGTTGTTACCTCTGTTTAAATCTGTTTAACTCTGTTTAACACTGTTTGCCTCTGTTCAACTCTGTTTGATTCTATTTGTCTCGGTTTAACTCTTTTTCACTCTGTTTCCCTCTGTTTACCTGTGATTAACTCTGTTTAACTCTGTTTATCTCTGTTCAACTCTGTTAGCCTCTGTTTCAATCTATTTAGCTCTTTTTGCCTCTGTTCAACTCTGCTTAACTCTGTTTCACTCTGTTTCCTTCTGTTTGCCTCTGTTTAACTCTGTATGCCTCTGTTTACTCTGTTTCACTCTGTTTCCCTGTGTTTGCCTCTGTTTCAGTCTGTTGAACTCTTTTTGTCTCTGTTGAACTCTGTTTGCCTCTGTTTCAATCTATTTAACTCTGTTTGCCTTTGTTTAATTCTGTTTAACTCTGTTTGCCACTGTTTAACTCTATTTAACTCTGTTTGCCTTTGTTTAACGCTATTTAACTCTGTTTGCAACTGTTTAAATCTGTTTAACTCTGTATGCCTCTGTTTAACTCTGTTTAACTCTGTACTCCTATGTTTAACTCTATTGAACACTGTTTGCATCTGTTGAACTCTTTTACCTCTTTTTGCCTCTGCTCAACTCTGTTTAACTCTGTATGCCTCCGTTTCACTCAGTTTCAATCTGTTTGCCTCTGTTTAACTCTGTTGAACTCTGTTTAATTGCTGTTTAACTCTGTTTGCATCTGTTTAACTCTATTTAACTCTGTTGAACTCTGTTTATCTCTGTTCAACTCTATTTGCCTCTGTTTAACTCTGTATGCCTCTGTTTAATCTGTTTCACTCTGTTTCCCTCTGTTTGCCTCTGTTTCAGTCTGTTGAACTCTTTTTGTCTCTGTTGAACTCTGTTTGCCTCTGTTTCAATCTATTTAACTCTGTTTGCCTCTGTTTAATTCTGTTTAACTCTATTTAGCTCTGTTTGCCTCTGTTCAACTCTGTTTAACTCTGTATGCCTCTGTTTACTCTGTTTCACTCTGTTTCCCTCTGTTTGCCTCTGTTTCAGTCTGTTGAACTCTTTTTGTCTCTGTTGAACTCTGTTTGCCTCTGTTTCAATCTATTTAACTCTGTTTGCCTTTGTTTAATTCTGTTTAACTCTGTTTGCCACTGTTTAACTCTATTTAACTCTGTTTGCCTTTGTTTAACGCTATTTAACTCTGTTTGCAACTGTTTAAATCTGTTTAACTCTGTATGCCTCTGTTTAACTCTGTTTAACTCTGTACTCCTATGTTTAACTCTATTGAACACTGTTTGCATCTGTTGAACTCTTTTACCTCTTTTTGCCTCTGCTCAACTCTGTTTAACTTTGTATGCCTCCGTTTCACTCAGTTTCAATCTTTTTGCCTCTGTTTATCTCTGTTGAACTCTGTTTAATTCTGTTTAACTCTGTTTGCATCTGTTTAACTCTATTTAACTCTGTTGAACTCTGTTTATCTCTGTTCAACTCTATTTGCCTCTGTTTAACTCTGTATGCCTCTGTTTAATCTGTTTCACTCTGTTTCCCTCTGTTTGCCTCTGTTTCAGTCTGTTGAACTCTTTTTGTCTCTGTTGAACTCTGTTTGCCTCTGTTTCAATCTATTTAACTCTGTTTGCCTCTGTTTAATTCTGTTTAACTCTATTTAACTCTGTACTCCTATGTTTAACTCTATTGAACACTGTTTGCATCTGTTGAACTCTGTTTACCTCTTTTTGCCTCTGTTCAACTCTGTTTAACTCTGTATGCCTCAGTTTCACTCAGTTTCCATCTGTTTGCTTCTGTTTAACTCTGTTGAACTCTGTTTCTCTCTGTTCAACTCTGTTTGCCTCTGTATCAATCTATTTAACTCTGTTTGCCTCTGTTTAACTCTGTATGCCTCTGTTTACTCTGTTTCACTCTGTTTCCCTCAGTTTGCCTCTGTTTCAGTCTGTTGAACTCTTTTTGTCTTTGTTGAACTCTGTTTGCCTCTGTTTCAATCTATTTAACTCTGTTTGCATCTGTTTAACTCTGTTTAACTCTTTTTGCCTCTGTTCAACTCTGTTTAACTCTGTTTGCCTCGGTTTAACTCTGTTTCACGCTGTGTCCCTCTGTTTGCCTCTGTTTAAGTCTGTTTAAATCTGTTGTACTCTGTTTATCTCTGTTGAACTCTGTTTGCATCTGTTTCATTCTATTTAACTCTGTTTGCCTCTGCTCAACTCTGTTTAACTCTGTTTGCCTCGGTTTAACTCTGTTTCACGCTGTTTCCCTCTGTTTGCCTCTGTTTAAGTCTGTTTAAATCTGTTGTACTCTGTTTATCTCTGTTTAACTCTGTACTCCTATGTTTAACTCTATTGAACACTGTTTGCATCTGTTGAACTCTGTTTACCTCTTTTTGCCTCTGTTCAACTCTGTTTAACTCTGTATGCCTCAGTTTCACTCAGTTTCCATCTGTTTGCTTCTGTTTAACTCTGTTGAACTCTGTTTCTCTCTGTTCAACTCTGTTTGCCTCTGTATCAATCTATTTAACTCTGTTTGCCTCTGTTTAACTCTGTATGCCTCTGTTTACTCTGTTTCACTCTGTTTCCCTCAGTTTGCCTCTGTTTCAGTCTATTGAACTCTTTTTGTCTCTGTTGAACTCTGTTTGCCTCTGTTTCAATCTATTTAACTCTGTTTGCATCTGTTTAACTCTGTTTAACTCTTTTTGCCTCTGTTCAACTCTGTTTAACTCTGTTTGCCTCGGTTTAACTCTGTTTCACGCTGTGTCCCTCTGTTTGCCTCTGTTTAAGTCTGTTTAAATCTGTTGTACTCTGTTTATCTCTGTTGAACTCTGTTTGCATCTGTTTCATTCTATTTAACTCTGTTTGCCTCTGCTCAACTCTGTTTAACTCTGTATGCCTCTGTTTAACTCTGTTCACTCTGTTTCCCTCTGTTTGCATCTGTTTAACTCTGTTGGACTCTGTTTATCTCTGTTTATCTCTATTTGCCTCTGTTTCAATCTATTTAACTCTGTTTGCCACTGTTTAAATCTGTTTAACTCTGATTGCCTCTGTTTAACTCTGTTTAACTCTTTACTCCTATGTTTAACTCTATTGAACACTGTTTGCATCTGTTGAACTCTGTTTACCTCTTTTTGCCTCTGCTCAACTCTGTTTAACTCTGTATGCCTCTGTTTCACTCAGTTTCCATCTGTTTGACTCTGTTTAACTCTGTTGAACTCTGTTTAATTCTGTTTAACTCTGTTTGCATCTGTTTCACTCTATTTAACTCTGTTTGCCTCTGTTTAACGCTGTTTCAATCTGTTTGCCTCTGTTTAACTCTGTTTAACTCTGTTTGCCTATGTTTAACTCTGTTGAACTCTGTATAACTCTGTTCGCCTCTGTCTAACTCTGTTTAACTCTTTTTAACTCTGTTTGCCTCTGTTCAGCTCTGTTTAACTCTGTTTGCCTCGGTTTAACTCTGTTTCACTCTGTTTCCCTCTGTTTAACTGTCTGTAAATCTGTTGAAATCTGTTTATCTCTGTTCAACTCTGTTTGACTCTGTATCAATCTATTTAACTAGTTTGCCTCTGTTCAACTCTGTTTAACTTGTATGCCTCTGTTTACTCTGTTTCACTCTGTTTCCCTCTATTTGCCTCTGTTTCACTCTGTTTAACTCTGTTGAACTCTGTTTCCCTCTGTTTGCCCATGTTTAACTCTGTTGTACTCTGTATGCCTCTGTTTAACGCTGTTTAACTCTGTTTGCTTCTGTTTATCTCTGTTGAACTCTGTATGCCTCTGTTTAACTCTGTTTTAACTCTGTATGCCTCTGTTTAACTCTGTTTCACTCTGTTTCCCTTATGTTTGCCCGTGCTTAACTCTGTTGAACTCTGTATGCCTCTGATTAACTCTATTGAACTCTGTTTGCCTCTTTGAACTCTATTTAACTCTGTTTGCCTCTGCTTCAATCTATTTAACTCTGTTTGCCTCTGTTTAACTCTATTTAACTCTGTTTGCCTCTTTTAACTCTGTTTCACTCAGTTTCCATCTGTTTCCCTCTGTTTAACTCTGTTTAACTCTGTTGAAATCTGCGTGCCTATGTTTAACTCTGTTTAAATCTGTTCGTCTGTCGTTACCTCTGTTTAACTCTGTTTAACTCTGTTTGCCTCTGTTTAACTCTATTTAACTCTGTTTGCCTCTGTTTAACTCTGTTTCCCTCTGTTTGCCTCTGTTTAACTCTGTTGAACTCTTTTTGTCTCTGTTCAACTCTGTTTGCCTGTTTCAATCTATTTAACTCTGTTTGCCTCTGTTTAATTCTGTTTAACTCTGTTTGCCACTGTTTAACTCTATTTAACTCTGTTTGCCTCTGTTTAACGCTGTTTAACTCTGGTTGCCTCTTTTAACTCTGTTTCACTCAGTTTCCATCTGTTTCCCTCTGTTTAACTCTGTTTAACTCTGTTGAAATCTGCTTGCCTATGTTGAACTCTGTTTAACTCTGTTCGTCTGTTGTTACCTCTGTTTAAATCTGATTAACTCTGTTTAACACTGTTTGCCTCTGTTCAACTCTGTTTGACTCTGTTTGCCTCGGTTTAACTCTTTTTCACTCTGTTTCCCCTCTGTTTACCTGTGATTAACTCTGTTTAACTCTGTTTAGCTCTGTTCAACTCTGTTAGCCTCTGTTTCAATCCATTTAGCTCTGTTTGCCTCTGTTCAACTCTGTTTAACTCTGTTTCACTCTGTGTCCTTCTGTTTGCCTCTGTTTAACTCTGCTGAACTCTGTTTATCTCTGTTCAACTCTGTTTGCCTCTGTATCAATCTATTTAACTCTGTTTGCCTCTGTTCAACTCTGTTTAACTCTGTATGCCTCTGTTTACTCTGTTTCACTCTGTTTCCCTCTGCTTGCCTCTGTTTCACTCTGTTGAACTCTTTTTGTCTCTGTTGAACTCTGTTTGCCTCTGTTTCAATCTATTTAACTCTGCTTGCCTCTGTTTAATTCTGTTAACTCTGTTTGCCACTGTTTAACTCTATTTAACTCTGTTTGGATCTGTTTAACGCTGTTTAACTCTGTTTGCCTCTGTGTAACTCTGTTTAACTCTGTATGCCTCTTTTAACTCTGTTTCACTCAGTTTCCATCTGTTTCCCTCTGTTTAACTCTGTTGAAATCTGCTTGCCTATGTTTAACTCTGTTTAACTCTGTTCATCTGTTGTTACCTCTGTTTAAATCTGTTTAACTCTGTTTAACACTGTTTGCCTCTGTTCAACTCTGTTTGATTCTATTTGTCTCGGTTTAACTCTTTTTCACTCTGTTTCCCTCTGTTTACCTGTGATTAACTCTGTTTAACTCTGTTTATCTCTGTTCAACTCTGTTAGCCTCTGTTTCAATCTATTTAGCTCTTTTTGCCTCTGTTCAACTCTGCTTAACTCTGTTTCACTCTGTTTCCTTCTGTTTGCCTCTGTTTAACTCTGTATGCCTCTGTTTACTCTGTTTCACTCTGTTTCCCTGTGTTTGCCTCTGTTTCAGTCTGTTGAACTCTTTTTGTCTCTGTTGAACTCTGTTTGCCTCTGTTTCAATCTATTTAACTCTGTTTGCCTTTGTTTAATTCTGTTTAACTCTGTTTGCCACTGTTTAACTCTATTTAACTCTGTTTGCCTTTGTTTAACGCTATTTAACTCTGTTTGCAACTGTTTAAATCTGTTTAACTCTGTATGCCTCTGTTTAACTCTGTTTAACTCTGTACTCCTATGTTTAACTCTATTGAACACTGTTTGCATCTGTTGAACTCTTTTACCTCTTTTTGCCTCTGCTCAACTCTGTTTAACTCTGTATGCCTCCGTTTCACTCAGTTTCAATCTGTTTGCCTCTGTTTAACTCTGTTGAACTCTGTTTAATTCTGTTTAACTCTGTTTGCATCTGTTTAACTCTATTTAACTCTGTTGAACTCTGTTTATCTCTGTTCAACTCTATTTGCCTCTGTTTAACTCTGTATGCCTCTGTTTAATCTGTTTCACTCTGTTTCCCTCTGTTTGCCTCTGTTTCAGTCTGTTGAACTCTTTTTGTCTCTGTTGAACTCTGTTTGCCTCTGTTTCAATCTATTTAACTCTGTTTGCCTCTGTTTAATTCTGTTTAACTCTATTTAGCTCTGTTTGCCTCTGTTCAACTCTGTTTAACTCTGTATGCCTCTGTTTACTCTGTTTCACTCTGTTTCCCTCTGTTTGCCTCTGTTTCAGTCTGTTGAACTCTTTTTGTCTCTGTTGAACTCTGTTTGCCTCTGTTTCAATCTATTTAACTCTGTTTGCCTTTGTTTAATTCTGTTTAACTCTGTTTGCCACTGTTTAACTCTATTTAACTCTGTTTGCCTTTGTTTAACGCTATTTAACTCTGTTTGCAACTGTTTAAATCTGTTTAACTCTGTATGCCTCTGTTTAACTCTGTTTAACTCTGTACTCCTATGTTTAACTCTATTGAACACTGTTTGCATCTGTTGAACTCTTTTACCTCTTTTTGCCTCTGCTCAACTCTGTTTAACTTTGTATGCCTCCGTTTCACTCAGTTTCAATCTTTTTGCCTCTGTTTATCTCTGTTGAACTCTGTTTAATTCTGTTTAACTCTGTTTGCATCTGTTTAACTCTATTTAACTCTGTTGAACTCTGTTTATCTCTGTTCAACTCTATTTGCCTCTGTTTAACTCTGTATGCCTCTGTTTAATCTGTTTCACTCTGTTTCCCTCTGTTTGCCTCTGTTTCAGTCTGTTGAACTCTTTTTGTCTCTGTTGAACTCTGTTTGCCTCTGTTTCAATCTATTTAACTCTGTTTGCCTCTGTTTAATTCTGTTTAACTCTATTTAACTCTGTTTGCCTCTGTTTAACGTTGTTTAAGTCTGTTTGCATCTGTATAACTCTGTTTAACTCTGTATGCCTCTTTTAACTCTGTTTCACTCAGTTTCCATCTGTTTCCCTCTGTTTAACTCTGTTTAACGATGTATGCCTCTCTTTAACACTGTTTCACTCAGTTTCTCTCTGTTTGCCTCTGTGTAACTCTGTTTAACTCTGTTCGTCTCTGTTTAACTCTGTTTAACTCTGTTTGCATCTGTTTAACTCTGTTTGCCTCTGTTCAACTCTGTTTAACTCTGTTTGCCTCGGTTTAACTCTGTTTCACGCTGTTTCCCTCTGTTTGCCTCTGTTTAAGTCTGTTTAAATCTGTTGTACTCTGTTTATCTCTGTTTAACTCTGTACTCCTATGTTTAACTCTATTGAACACTGTTTGCATCTGTTGAACTCTGTTTACCTCTTTTTGCCTCTGTTCAACTCTGTTTAACTCTGTATGCCTCAGTTTCACTCAGTTTCCATCTGTTTGCTTCTGTTTAACTCTGTTGAACTCTGTTTCTCTCTGTTCAACTCTGTTTGCCTCTGTATCAATCTATTTAACTCTGTTTGCCTCTGTTTAACTCTGTATGCCTCTGTTTACTCTGTTTCACTCTGTTTCCCTCAGTTTGCCTCTGTTTCAGTCTGTTGAACTCTTTTTGTCTTTGTTGAACTCTGTTTGCCTCTGTTTCAATCTATTTAACTCTGTTTGCATCTGTTTAACTCTGTTTAACTCTTTTTGCCTCTGTTCAACTCTGTTTAACTCTGTTTGCCTCGGTTTAACTCTGTTTCACGCTGTGTCCCTCTGTTTGCCTCTGTTTAAGTCTGTTTAAATCTGTTGTACTCTGTTTATCTCTGTTGAACTCTGTTTGCATCTGTTTCATTCTATTTAACTCTGTTTGCCTCTGCTCAACTCTGTTTAACTCTGTTTGCCTCGGTTTAACTCTGTTTCACGCTGTTTCCCTCTGTTTGCCTCTGTTTAAGTCTGTTTAAATCTGTTGTACTCTGTTTATCTCTGTTTAACTCTGTACTCCTATGTTTAACTCTATTGAACACTGTTTGCATCTGTTGAACTCTGTTTACCTCTTTTTGCCTCTGTTCAACTCTGTTTAACTCTGTATGCCTCAGTTTCACTCAGTTTCCATCTGTTTGCTTCTGTTTAACTCTGTTGAACTCTGTTTCTCTCTGTTCAACTCTGTTTGCCTCTGTATCAATCTATTTAACTCTGTTTGCCTCTGTTTAACTCTGTATGCCTCTGTTTACTCTGTTTCACTCTGTTTCCCTCAGTTTGCCTCTGTTTCAGTCTATTGAACTCTTTTTGTCTCTGTTGAACTCTGTTTGCCTCTGTTTCAATCTATTTAACTCTGTTTGCATCTGTTTAACTCTGTTTAACTCTTTTTGCCTCTGTTCAACTCTGTTTAACTCTGTTTGCCTCGGTTTAACTCTGTTTCACGCTGTGTCCCTCTGTTTGCCTCTGTTTAAGTCTGTTTAAATCTGTTGTACTCTGTTTATCTCTGTTGAACTCTGTTTGCATCTGTTTCATTCTATTTAACTCTGTTTGCCTCTGCTCAACTCTGTTTAACTCTGTATGCCTCTGTTTAACTCTGTTCACTCTGTTTCCCTCTGTTTGCATCTGTTTAACTCTGTTGGACTCTGTTTATCTCTGTTTATCTCTATTTGCCTCTGTTTCAATCTATTTAACTCTGTTTGCCACTGTTTAAATCTGTTTAACTCTGATTGCCTCTGTTTAACTCTGTTTAACTCTTTACTCCTATGTTTAACTCTATTGAACACTGTTTGCATCTGTTGAACTCTGTTTACCTCTTTTTGCCTCTGCTCAACTCTGTTTAACTCTGTATGCCTCTGTTTCACTCAGTTTCCATCTGTTTGACTCTGTTTAACTCTGTTGAACTCTGTTTAATTCTGTTTAACTCTGTTTGCATCTGTTTCACTCTATTTAACTCTGTTTGCCTCTGTTTAACTCTGTTTCAATCTGTTTGCCTCTGTTTAACTCTGTTTAACTCTGTTTGCCTATGTTTAACTCTGTTGAACTCTGTATAACTCTGTTCGCCTCTGTCTAACTCTGTTTAACTCTTTTTAACTCTGTTTGCCTCTGTTCAGCTCTGTTTAACTCTGTTTGCCTCGGTTTAACTCTGTTTCACTCTGTTTCCCTCTGTTTAACTGTCTGTAAATCTGTTGAAATCTGTTTATCTCTGTTCAACTCTGTTTGACTCTGTATCAATCTATTTAACTAGTTTGCCTCTGTTCAACTCTGTTTAACTTGTATGCCTCTGTTTACTCTGTTTCACTCTGTTTCCCTCTATTTGCCTCTGTTTCACTCTGTTTAACTCTGTTGAACTCTGTTTCCCTCTGTTTGCCCATGTTTAACTCTGTTGTACTCTGTATGCCTCTGTTTAACGCTGTTTAACTCTGTTTGCTTCTGTTTATCTCTGTTGAACTCTGTATGCCTCTGTTTAACTCTGTTTAACTCTGTATGCCTCTGTTTAACTCTGTTTCACTCTGTTTCCCTTATGTTTGCCCGTGCTTAACTCTGTTGAACTCTGTATGCCTCTGATTAACTCTATTGAACTCTGTTTGCCTCTTTGAACTCTATTTAACTCTGTTTGCCTCTGCTTCAATCTATTTAACTCTGTTTGCCTCTGTTTAACTCTATTTAAATCTGTTTGCCTCTTTTAACTCTGTTTCACTCAGTTTCCATCTGTTTCCCTCTGTTTAACTCTGTTTAACTCTGTTGAAATCTGCGTGCCTATGTTTAACTCTGTTTAAATCTGTTCGTCTGTCGTTACCTCTGTTTAACTCTGTTTAACTCTGTTTGCCTCTGTTTAACTCTATTTAACTCTGTTTGCCTCTGTTTAACTCTGTTTCCCTCTGTTTGCCTCTGTTTAACTCTGTTGAACTCTTTTTGTCTCTGTTCAACTCTGTTTGCCTGTTTCAATCTATTTAACTCTGTTTGCCTCTGTTTAATTCTGTTTAACTCTGTTTGCCACTGTTTAACTCTATTTAACTCTGTTTGCCTCTGTTTAACGCTGTTTAACTCTGGTTGCCTCTTTTAACTCTGTTTCACTCAGTTTCCATCTGTTTCCCTCTGTTTAACTCTGTTTAACTCTGTTGAAATCTGCTTGCCTATGTTGAACTCTGTTTAACTCTGTTCGTCTGTTGTTACCTCTGTTTAAATCTGATTAACTCTGTTTAACACTGTTTGCCTCTGTTCAACTCTGTTTGACTCTGTTTGCCTCGGTTTAACTCTTTTTCACTCTGTTTCCCTCTGTTTACCTGTGATTAACTCTGTTTAACTCTGTTTAGCTCTGTTCAACTCTGTTAGCCTCTGTTTCAATCTATTTAGCTCTGTTTGCCTCTGTTCAACTCTATTTAACTCTGTTTCACTCTGTGTCCTTCTGTTTGCCTCTGTTTAACTCTGCTGAACTCTGTTTATCTCTGTTCAACTCTGTTTGCCTCTGTATCAATCTATTTAACTCTGTTTGCCTCTGTTCAACTCTGTTTAACTCTGTATGCCTCTGTTTACTCTGTTTCACTCTGTTTCCCTCTGCTTGCCTCTGTTTCACTCTGTTGAACTCTTTTTGTCTCTGTTGAACTCTGTTTGCCTCTGTTTCAATCTATTTAACTCTGCTTGCCTCTGTTTAATTCTGTTAACTCTGTTTGCCACTGTTTAACTCTATTTAACTCTGTTTGGATCTGTTTAACGCTGTTTAACTCTGTTTGCCTCTGTGTAACTCTGTTTAACTCTGTATGCCTCTTTTAACTCTGTTTCACTCAGTTTCCATCTGTTTCCCTCTGTTTAACTCTGTTGAAATCTGCTTGCCTATGTTTAACTCTGTTTAACTCTGTTCATCTGTTGTTACCTCTGTTTAAATCTGTTTAACTCTGTTTAACACTGTTTGCCTCTGTTCAACTCTGTTTGATTCTATTTGTCTCGGTTTAACTCTTTTTCACTCTGTTTCCCTCTGTTTACCTGTGATTAACTCTGTTTAACTCTGTTGAAATCTGCTTGCCTATGTTGAACTCTGTTTAACTCTGTTCGTCTGTTGTTACCTCTGTTTAAATCTGATTAACTCTGTTTAACACTGTTTGCCTCTGTTCAACTCTGTTTGACTCTGTTTGCCTCGGTTTAACTCTTTTTCACTCTGTTTCCCTCTGTTTACCTGTGATTAACTCTGTTTAACTCTGTTTAGCTCTGTTCAACTCTGTTAGCCTCTGTTTCAATCTATTTAGCTCTGTTTGCCTCTGTTCAACTCTGTTTAACTCTGTTTCACTCTGTGTCCTTCTGTTTGCCTCTGTTTAACTCTGCTGAACTCTGTTTATCTCTGTTCAACTCTGTTTGCCTCTGTATCAATCTATTTAACTCTGTTTGCCTCTGTTCAACTCTGTTTAACTCTGTATGCCTCTGTTTACTCTGTTTCACTCTGTTTCCCTCTGCTTGCCTCTGTTTCACTCTGTTGAACTCTTTTTGTCTCTGTTGAACTCTGTTTGCCTCTGTTTCAATCTATTTAACTCTGCTTGCCTCTGTTTAATTCTGTTAACTCTGTTTGCCACTGTTTAACTCTATTTAACTCTGTTTGGATCTGTTTAACGCTGTTTAACTCTGTTTGCCTCTGTGTAACTCTGTTTAACTCTGTATGCCTCTTTTAACTCTGTTTCACTCAGTTTCCATCTGTTTCCCTCTGTTTAACTCTGTTGAAATCTGCTTGCCTATGTTTAACTCTGTTTAACTCTGTTCATCTGTTGTTACCTCTGTTTAAATCTGTTTAACTCTGTTTAACACTGTTTGCCTCTGTTCAACTCTGTTTGATTCTATTTGTCTCGGTTTAACTCTTTTTCACTCTGTTTCCCTCTGTTTACCTGTGATTAACTCTGTTTAACTCTGTTTATCTCTGTTCAACTCTGTTAGCCTCTGTTTCAATCTATTTAGCTCTTTTTGCCTCTGTTCAACTCTGCTTAACTCTGTTTATCTCTGTTTCCTTCTGTTTGCCTCTGTTTAACTCTGTATGCCTCTGTTTACTCTGTTTCACTCTGTTTCCCTGTGTTTGCCTCTGTTTCAGTCTGTTGAACTCTTTTTGTCTCTGTTGAACTCTGTTTGCCTCTGTTTCAATCTATTTAACTCTGTTTGCCTTTGTTTAATTCTGTTTAACTCTGTTTGCCACTGTTTAACTCTATTTAACTCTGTTTGCCTTTGTTTAACGCTATTTAACTCTGTTTGCAACTGTTTAAATCTGTTTAACTCTGTATGCCTCTGTTTAACTCTGTTTAACTCTGTACTCCTATGTTTAACTCTATTGAACACTGTTTGCATCTGTTGAACTCTTTTACCTCTTTTTGCCTCTGCTCAACTCTGTTTAACTCTGTATGCCTCCGTTTCACTCAGTTTCAATCTGTTTGCCTCTGTTTAACTCTGTTGAACTCTGTTTAATTCTGTTTAACTCTGTTTGCATCTGTTTAACTCTATTTAACTCTGTTGAACTCTGTTTATCTCTGTTCAACTCTATTTGCCTCTGTTTAACTCTGTATGCCTCTGTTTAATCTGTTTCACTCTGTTTCCCTCTGTTTGCCTCTGTTTCAGTCTGTTGAACTCTTTTTGTCTCTGTTGAACTCTGTTTGCCTCTGTTTCAATCTATTTAACTCTGTTTGCCTCTGTTTAATTCTGTTTAACTCTATTTAGCTCTGTTTGCCTCTGTTCAACTCTGTTTAACTCTGTATGCCTCTGTTTACTCTGTTTCCCTCTGTTTCCCTCTGTTTGACTCTGTTTCACTCTGTTGAACTCTTTTTGTCTCTGTTGAACTCTGTTTGCCTCTGTTTCAATCTATTTAGCTCTGCTTGCCTCTGTTTAATTCTGTTTAACTCTGTTTGCCACTGTTTAACTCTATTTAACTCTGTATGCCTCTTTTAACTCTGTTTCACTCAGTTTCCATCTGTTTCCCTCTGTTTAACTCTGTTTAACGATGTATGCCTCTCTTTAACACTGTTTCACTCAGTTTCCCTCTGTATGCCTCTGTGTAACTCTGTTTGACTCTGTTTGCATCTGTTCAACTCTGTTTAACTCTGTTTGCCTCGGTTTAACTCTGTTTCACGCTGTTTCCCTCTGTTTGCCTCTGTTTAAGTCTGTTTAAATCTGTTGTACTCTGTTTATCTCTGTTGAACTCTGTTTGCATCTGTTTCATTCTATTTAACTCTGTTTGCCTCAGCTCAACTCTGTTTAACTCTGTTCACTCTGTTTCCCTCTGTTTGCATCTGTTTAACTCTGTTGGACTCTGTTTATCTCTGTTTATCTCTATTTGCCTCTGTTTCAATCTATTTAACTCTGTTTGCAACTGTTTAAATCTGTTTAACTCTGATTGCCTCTGTTTAACTCTGTTTAACTCTGTACTCCTATGTTTAACTCTATTGAACACTGTTTGCATCTGTTGAACTCTGTTTACCTCTTTTTGCCTCTGTTCAACTCTGTTTAACTCTGTATGCCTCTGTTTCACTCAGTTTCCATCTGTTTGCCTCTGTTTAACTCTGTATGCCTCTGTTTACTCTGTTTCACTCTGTTTCCCTGTGTTTGCCTCTGTTTCAGTCTGTTGAACTCTTTTTGTCTCTGTTGAACTCTGTTTGCCTCTGTTTCAATCTATTTAACTCTGTTTGCCTTTGTTTAATTCTGTTTAACTCTATTTAACTCTGTTTGCCTTTGTTTAACGCTATTTAACTCTGTTTGCAACTGTTTAAATCTGTTTAACTCTGTATGCCTCTGTTTAACTCTGTTTAACTCTGTACTCCTATGTTTAACTCTATTGAACACTGTTTGCATCTGTTGAACTCTTTTACCTCTTTTTGACTCTGCTCAACTCTGTTTAACTTTGTATGCCTCCGTTTCACTCAGTTTCAATCTGTTTGCCTCTGTTTATCTCTGTTGAACTCTGTTTAATTCTGTTTAACTCTGTTTGCATCTGTTTAACTCTATTTAACTCTGTTGAACTCTGTTTATCTCTGTTCAACACTATTTGCCTCAGTTTAACTCTGTATGCCTCTGTTTAATCTGTTTCACTCTGTTTCCCTCTGTTTGCCTCTGTTTCAGTCTGTTGAACTCTTTTTGTCTCTGTTGAACTCTGTTTGCCTCTGTTTCAATCTATTTAACTCTGTTTGCCTCTGTTTAATTCTGTTTAACTCTATTTAACTCTGTTTGCCTCTGTTTAACGTTGTTTAACTCTGTTTGCCTCTGTTTAACTCTGTTTAACTCTGTATGCCTCTTTTAACTCTGTTTCACTCAGTTTCAATCTGTTTCCCTCTGTTTAACTCTGTTTAACGATGTATGCCTCTCTTTAACACTGTTTCACTCAGTTTCTCTCTGTTTGCCTCTGTGTAACTCTGTTTAACTCTGTTCGTCTCTGTTTAACTCTGTTTAACTCTGTGTGCATCTGTTTAACTCTGTTTGGATCTGTTTAACGCTGTTTAACTCTGTTTGCCTCTGTGTAACTCTGTTTAACTCTGTATGCCTCTTTTAACTCTGTTTCACTCAGTTTCCATCTGTTTCCCTCTGTTTAACTCTGTTGAAATCTGCTTGCCTATGTTTAACTCTGTTTAACTCTGTTCGTCTGTTGTTACCTCTGTTTAAATCTGTTTAACTCTGTTTAACACTGTTTGCCTCTGTTCAACTCTGTTTGATTCTATTTGTCTCGGTTTAACTCTTTTTCACTCTGTTTCCCTCTGTTTACCTGTGATTAACTCTGTTTAACTCTGTTTATCTCTGTTCAACTCTGTTAGCCTCTGTTTCAATCTATTTAGCTCTTTTTGCCTCTGTTCAACTCTGCTTAACTCTGTTTCACTCTGTTTCCTTCTGTTTGCCTCTGTTTAACTCTGTATGCCTCTGTTTACTCTGTTTCACTCTGTTTCCCTGTGTTTGCCTCTGTTTCAGTCTGTTGAACTCTTTTTGTCTCTGTTGAACTCTGTTTGCCTCTGTTTCAATCTATTTAACTCTGTTTGCCTTTGTTTAATTCTGTTTAACTCTGTTTGCCACTGTTTAACTCTATTTAACTCTGTTTGCCTTTGTTTAACGCTATTTAACTCTGTTTGCAACTGTTTAAATCTGTTTAACTCTGTATGCCTCTGTTTAACTCTGTTTAACTCTGTACTCCTATGTTTAACTCTATTGAACACTGTTTGCATCTGTTGAACTCTTTTACCTCTTTTTGCCTCTGCTCAACTCTGTTTAACTCTGTATGCCTCCGTTTCACTCAGTTTCAATCTGTTTGCCTCTGTTTAACTCTGTTGAACTCTGTTTAATTCTGTTTAACTCTGTTTGCATCTGTTTAACTCTATTTAACTCTGTTGAACTCTGTTTATCTCTGTTCAACTCTATTTGCCTCTGTTTAACTCTGTATGCCTCTGTTTAATCTGTTTCACTCTGTTTCCCTCTGTTTGCCTCTGTTTCAGTCTGTTGAACTCTTTTTGTCTCTGTTGAACTCTGTTTGCCTCTGTTTCAATCTATTTAACTCTGTTTGCCTCTGTTTAATTCTGTTTAACTCTATTTAGCTCTGTTTGCCTCTGTTCAACTCTGTTTAACTCTGTATGCCTCTGTTTACTCTGTTTCCCTCTGTTTCCCTCTGTTTGACTCTGTTTCACTCTGTTGAACTCTTTTTGTCTCTGTTGAACTCTGTTTGCCTCTGTTTCAATCTATTTAGCTCTGCTTGCCTCTGTTTAATTCTGTTTAACTCTGTTTGCCACTGTTTAACTCTATTTAACTCTGTATGCCTCTTTTAACTCTGTTTCACTCAGTTTCCATCTGTTTCCCTCTGTTTAACTCTGTTTAACGATGTATGCCTCTCTTTAACACTGTTTCACTCAGTTTCCCTCTGTATGCCTCTGTGTAACTCTGTTTGACTCTGTTTGCATCTGTTCAACTCTGTTTAACTCTGTTTGCCTCGGTTTAACTCTGTTTCACGCTGTTTCCCTCTGTTTGCCTCTGTTTAAGTCTGTTTAAATCTGTTGTACTCTGTTTATTTCTGTTGAACTCTGTTTGCATCTGTTTCATTCTATTTAACTCTGTTTGCCTCAGCTCAACTCTGTTTAACTCTGTTCACTCTGTTTCCCTCTGTTTGCATCTGTTTAACTTTGTTGGACTCTGTTTATCTCTGTTTATCTCTATTTGCCTCTGTTTCAATCTATTTAACTCTGTTTGCAACTGTTTAAATCTGTATAACTCTAATTGCCTCTGTTTAACTCTGTTTAACTCTGTACTCCTATGTTTAACTCTATTGAACACTGTTTGCATCTGTTGAACTCTGTTTACCTCTTTTTGCCTCTGTTCAACTCTGTTTAACTCTGTATGCCTCTCTTTCACTCAGTTTCCATCTGTTTGCCTCTGTTTAACTCTGTATGCCTCTGTTTACTCTGTTTCACTCTGTTTCCCTGTGTTTGCCTCTGTTTCAGTCTGTTGAACTCTTTTTGTCTCTGTTGAACTCTGTTTGCCTCTGTTTCAATCTATTTAACTCTGTTTGCCTTTGTTTAATTCTGTTTAACTCTGTTTGCCACTGTTTAACTCTATTTAACTCTGTTTGCCTTTGTTTAACGCTATTTAACTCTGTTTGCAACTGTTTAAATCTGTTTAACTCTGTATGCCTCTGTTTAACTCTGTTTAACTCTGTACTCCTATGTTTAACTCTATTGAACACTGTTTGCATCTGTTGAACTCTTTTACCTCTTTTTGCCTCTGCTCAACTCTGTTTAACTTTGTATGCCTCCGTTTCACTCAGTTTCAATCTGTTTGCCTCTGTTTATCTCTGTTGAACTCTGTTTAATTCTGTTTAACTCTGTTTGCATCTGTTTAACTCTATTTAACTCTGTTGAACTCTGTTTATCTCTGTTCAACTCTATTTGCCTCAGTTTAACTCTGTATGCCTCTGTTTAATCTGTTTCACTCTGTTTCCCTCTGTTTGCCTCTGTTTCAGTCTGTTGAACTCTTTTTGTCTCTGTTGAACTCTGTTTGCCTCTGTTTCAATCTATTTAACTCTGTTTGCCTCTGTTTAATTCTGTTTAACTCTATTTAACTCTGTTTGCCTCTGTTTAACGTTGTTTAACTCTGTTTGCCTCTGTTTAACTCTGTTTAACTCTGTATGCCTCTTTTAACTCTGTTTCACTCAGTTTCCATCTGTTTCCCTCTGTTTAACTCTGTTTAACGATGTATGCCTCTCTTTAACACTGTTTCACTCAGTTTCTCTCTGTTTGCCTCTGTGTAACTCTGTTTAACTCTGTTCGTCTCTGTTTAACTCTGTTTAACTCCGTTTGCATCTGTTTAACTCTGTTTGCCTCTGTTCAACTCTGTTTAACTCTGTTTGCCTCTGTTTAATTCTGTTTAACTCTGTTTGCATCTGTTTAACTCTGTTTAACTCTTTTTGCCTCTGTTCAACTCTGTTTAACTCTGTTTGCCTCGGTTTAACTCTGTTTCACGCTGTGTCCCTCTGTTTGCCTCTGTTTAAGTCTGTTTAAATCTGTTGTACTCTGTTTATCTCTGTTGAACTCTGTTTGCATCTGTTTCATTCTATTTAACTCTGTTTGCCTCTGCTCAACTCTGTTTAACTCTGTATGCCTCTGTTTAACTCTGTTCACTCTGTTTCCCTCTGTTTGCATCTGTTTAACTCTGTTGGACTCTGTTTATCTCTGTTTATCTCTATTTGCCTCTGTTTCAATCTATTTAACTCTGTTTGCAACTGTTTAAATCTGTTTAACTCTGATTGCCTCTGTTTAACTCTGTTTAACTCTTTACCTCTATGTTTAACTCTATTGAACACTGTTTGCATCTGTTGAACTCTGTTTACCTCTTTTTGCCTCTGCTCAACTCTGTTTAACTCTGTATGCCTCTGTTTCACTCAGTTTCCATCTGTTTGACTCTGTTTAACTCTGTTGAACTCTGTTAATTCTGTTTAACTCTGTTTGCATCTGTTTCACTCTATTTAACTCTGTTTGCCTCTGTTTAACGCTGTTTCAATCTGTTTGCCTCTGTTTAACTCTGTTTAACTCTGTTTGCCTATGTTTAACTCTGTTTAACTCTGTTTAACTCTGTTCGCCTCTGTCTAACTCTGTTTAACTCTTTTTAACTCTGTTTGCCTCTGTTCAGCTCTGTTTAACTCTGTTTGCCTCGGTTTAACTCTGTTTCACTCTGTTTCCCTCTGTTTAACTGTCTATAAATCTGTTGAAATCTGTTTATCTCTGTTCAACTCTGTTTGACTCTGTATCAATCTATTTAACTCTGTTTGCCTCTGTTCAACTCTGTTTAACTTGTATGCCTCTGTTTACTCTGTTTCACTCTGGTTTCCCTCTATTTGCCTCTGTTTCACTCTGTTTAACTCTGTTGAACTCTGTTTCCCTCTGTTTGCCCCTGTTTAACTCTGTTGTACTCTGTATGCCTCTGTTTAACGCTGTTTAACTCTGTTTGCTTCTGTTTATCTCTGTTGAACTCTGTATGCCTCTGTTTAACGCTGTTTAACTCTGTATGCCTCTGTTTAACTCTGTATCACTCTGTTTCCCTTATGTTTGCCCGTGTTTAACTCTGTTGAACTCTGTATGCCTCTGATTAACTCTATTGAACTCTGTTTGCCTCTTTGAACTCTATTTAACTCTGTTTGCCTCTGCTTCAATCTATTTAACTCTGTTTACCTCTGTTTAACTCTATTTAACTCTGTTTGCCTCTTTTAACTCTGTTTCACTCAGTTTCCATCTGTTTCCCTCTGTTTAACTCTGTTTAACTCTGTTGAAATCTGCGTGCCTATGTTTAACTCTGTTTAAATCTGTTCGTCTGTCGTTACCTCTGTTTAACTCTGTTTAACTCTGTTTGCCTCTGTTTAACTCTATTTAACTCTGTTTGCCTCTGTTTAACTCTGTTTCCCTCTGTTTGCCTCTGTTTAACTCTGTTGAACTCTTTTTGTCTCTGTTCAACTCTGTTTGCCTGTTTCAATCTATTTAACTCTGTTTGCCTCTGTTTAAATCTGTTTAACTCTGTTTGCCACTGTTTAACTCTATTTAACTCTGTTTGCCTCTGTTTAACGCTGTTTAACTCTGTTTGCCTCTTTTAACTCTGTTTCACTCAGTTTCCATCTGTTTCCCTCTGTTTAACTCTGTTTAACTCTGTTGAAATCTGCTTGCCTATGTTGAACTCTGTTTAACTCTGTTCGTCTGTTGTTACCTCTGTTTAAATCTGATTAACTCTGTTTAACACTGTTTGCCTCTGTTCAACTCTGTTTGACTCTGTTTGCCTCGGTTTAACTCTTTTTCACTCTGTTTCCCTCTGTTTACCTGTGATTAACTCTGTTTAACTCTGTTTAGCTCTGTTCAACTCTGTTAGCCTCTGTTTCAATCTATTTAGCTCTGTTTGCCTCTGTTCAACTCTGTTTAACTCTGTTTCACTCTGTGTCCTTCTGTTTGCCTCTGTTTAACTCTGCTGAACTCTGTTTATCTCTGTTCAACTCTGTTTGCCTCTGTATCAATCTATTTAACTCTGTTTGCCTCTGTTCAACTCTGTTTAACTCTGTATGCCTCTGTTTACTCTGTTTCACTCTGTTTCCCTCTGTTTGCCTCTGTTTCACTCTGTTGAACTCTTTTTGTCTCTGTTGAACTCTGTTTGCCTCTGTTTCAATCTATTTAACTCTGCTTGCCTCTGTTTAATTCTGTTAACTCTGTTTGCCACTGTTTAACTCTATTTAACTCTGTTTGGATCTGTTTAACGCTGTTTAACTCTGTTTGCCTCTGTGTAACTCTGTTTAACTCTGTATGCCTCTTTTAGCTCTGTTTCACTCAGTTTCCATCTGTTTCCTTCTGTTTAACTCTGTTGAAATCTGCTTGCCTATGTTTAACTCTGTTTAACTCTGTTCGTCTGTTGTTACCTCTGTTTAAATCTGTTTAACTCTGTTTAACACTGTTTGCCTCTGTTCAACTCTGTTTGATTCTATTTGTCTCGGTTTAACTCTTTTTTCACTCTGTTTCCCTCTGTTTACCTGTGATTAACTCTGTTTAACTCTGTTTATCTCTGGTTCAACTCTGTTAGCCTCTGTTTCAATCTATTTAGCTCTTTTTGCCTCTGTTCAACTCTGTTTCACTCTGTGTCCTTCTGTTTGCCTCTGTTTAACTCTGCTGAACTCTGTTTCTCTCTGTTCAACTCTGTTTGCCTCTGTATCAATCTATTTAACTCTGTTTGCCTCTGTTCAACTCTGTTTAACTCTGTATGCCTCTGTTTACTCTGTTTCACTCTGCTTCCCTCTGTTTGCCTCTGTTTCACTCTGTTGAACTCTTTTTGTCTCTGTTGAACTCTGTTTGCCTCTGTTTCAATCTATTTAACTCTGCTTGCCTCTGTTTAATTCTGTTAACTCTGTTTGCCACTGTTTAACTCTATTTAACTCTGTTTGGATCTGTTTAACGCTGGTTTAACTCTGTTTGCCTCTGTGTAACTCTGTTTAACTCTGTATGCCTCTTTTACCTCTGTTTCACTCAGTTTCCATCTGTTTCCCTCTGTTTAACTCTGTTGAAATCTGCTTGCCTATGTTTAACTCTGTTTAACTCTGTTCGTCTGTTGTTACCTCTGTTTAAATCTGTTTAACTCTGTTTAACACTGTTTGCCTCTGTTCAACTCTGTTTGATTCTATTTGTCTCGGTTTAACTCTTTTTCACTCTGTTTCCCTCTGTTTACCTGTGATTAACTCTGTTTAACTCTGTTTATCTCTGTTCAACTCTGTTAGCCTCTGTTTCAATCTATTTAGCTCTATTTGCCTCTGTTCAACTCTGCTTAACTCTGTTTCACTCTGTTTCCTTCTGTTTGCCTCTGTTTAACTCTGTATGCCTCTGTTTACTCTGTTTCACTCTGTTTCCCTGTGTTTGCCTCTGTTTCAGTCTGTTGAACTCTTTTTGTCTCTGTTGAACTCTGTTTGCCTCTGTTTCAATCTATTTAACTCTGTTTGCCTTTGTTTAATTCTGTTTAACTCTGTTTGCCACTGTTTAACTCTATTTAACTCTGTTTGCCTTTGTTTAACGCTATTTAACTCTTGCAACTGTTTAAATCTGTTTAACTCTGTATGCCTCTGTTTAACTCTGTTTAACTCTGTACTCCTATGTTTAACTCTATTGAACACTGTTTGCATCTGTTGAACTCTTTTACCTCTTTTTGCCTCTGCTCAACTCTGTTTAACTCTGTATGCCTCCGTTTCACTCAGTTTCAATCTGTTTGCCTCTGTTTCACTCTGTTGAACTCTGTTTAATTCTGTTTAACTCTGTTTGCATCTGTTTAACTCTATTTAACTCTGTTGAACTCTGTTTATCTCTGTTCAACTCTATTTGCCTCTGTTTAACTCTGTATGCCTCTGTTTAATCTGTTTCACTCTGTTTCCCTCTGTTTGCCTCTGTTTCAGTCTGTTGAACTCTTTTTGTCTCTGTTGAACTCTGTTTGCCTCTGTTTCAATCTATTTAACTCTGTTTGCCTCTGTTTAATTCTGTTTAACTCTATTTAGCTCTGTTTGCCTCTGTTCAACTCTGTTTAACTCTGTATGCCTCTGTTTACTCTGTTTCCCTCTGTTTAGCTCTGTTTGACTCTGTTTCACTCTGTTGAACTCTTTTTGTCTCTGTTGAACTCTGTTTGCCTCTGTTTCAATCTATTTAGCTCTGCTTGCCTCTGTTTAATTCTGTTTAACTCTGTTTGCCACTGTTTAACTCTATTTAACTCTGTATGCCTCTTTTAACTCTGTTTCACTCAGTTTCCATCTGTTTCCCTCTGTTTAACTCTGTTTAACGATGTATGCCTCTCTTTAACACTGTTTCACTCAGTTTCCCTCTGTATGCCTCTGTGTAACTCTGTTTGACTCTGTTTGCATCTGTTCAACTCTGTTTAACTCTGTTTGCCTCGGTTTAACTCTGTTTCACGCTGTTTCCCTCTGTTTGCCTCTGTTTAAGTCTGTTTAAATCTGTTGTACTCTGTTTATCTCTGTTGAACTCTGTTTGCATCTGTTTCATTCTATTTAACTCTGTTTGCCTCAGCTCAACTCTGTTTAACTCTGTTCACTCTGTTTCCCTCTGTTTGCATCTGTTTAACTCTGTTGGACTCTGTTTATCTCTGTTTATCTCTATTTGCCTCTGTTTCAATCTATTTAACTCTGTTTGCAACTGTTTAAATCTGTTTAACTCTGATTGCCTCTGTTTAACTCTGTTTAACTCTGTAGTCCTATGTTTAACTCTATTGAACACTGTTTGCATCTGTTGAACTCTGTTTACATCTTTTTGCCTCTGTTCAACTCTGTTTAACTCTGTATGCCTCTGTTTCACTCAGTTTCCATCTGTTTGCCTCTGTTTAACTCTGTATGCCTCTGTTTACTCTGTTTCACTCTGTTTCCCTGTGTTTGCCTCTGTTTCAGTCTGTTGAACTCTTTTTGTCTCTGTTGAACTCTGTTTGCCTCTGTTTCAATCTATTTAACTCTGTTTGCCTTTGTTTAATTTTGTTTAACTCTGTTTGCCACTGTTTAACTCTATTTAACTCTGTTTGCCTTTGTTTAACGCTATTTAACTCTGTTTGCAACTGTTTAAATCTGTTTAACTCTGTATGCCTCTGTTTAACTCAGTTTAACTCTGTACTCCTATGTTTAACTCTATTGAACACTGTTTGCATCTGTTGAACTCTTTTACCTCTTTTTGCCTCTGCTCAACTCTGTTTAACTCTGTATGCCTCCGTTTCAATCAGTTTCAATCTGTTTGCCTCTGTTTAACTCTGTTGAACTCTGTACTCCTATGTGTAACTCTATTGAACACTGTTTGCATCTGTTGAACTCTTTTACCTCTTTTTGCCTCTGCTCAACTCTGTTTAACTCTGTATGCCTCCGTTTCACTCAGTTTCAATCTGTTTGCCTCTGTTTAACTCTGTTTAACTCTGTACTCCTATGTTTAACTCTATTGAACACTGTTTGCATCTGTTGAACTCTTTTACCTCTTTTTGCCTCTGCTCAACTCTGTTTAACTCTGTATGCCTCCGTTTCACTCAGTTTCAATCTGTTTGCCTCTGTTTAACTCTGTTGAACTCTGTTTAATTCTGTTTAACTCTGTTTGCATCTGTTTAACTCTATTTAACTCTGTTGAACTCTGTTTATCTCTGTTCAACTCTATTTTGCCTCTGTTTAACTCTGTATGCCTCTGTTTAATCTGTTTCACTCTGTTTGCCTCTGTTTCAGTCTGTTGAACTCTTTTTGTCTCTGTTGAACTCTGCTTGCCTCTGTTTCAATCTATTTAACTCTGTTTGCCTCTGTTTAATTCTGTTTAACTCTATTTAACTCTGTTTGCCTCTGTTTAACGCTGTTTAACTCTGTTTGCCTCTGTTTAACTCTGTTTAACTCTGTATGCCTCTTTTAACTCTGTTTCACTCAGTTTCCATCTGTTTCCCTCTGTTTAACTCTGTTTAACGATGTATGCCTCTCTTTAACACTGTTTCACTCAGTTTCCCTCTGTTTGCCTCTGTGTAACTCTGTTTAACTCTGTTCGTCTCTATTTAACTCTGTTTAACTCTGTTTGCATCTGTTTACCTCTTTTTGCCTCTGTTCAACTCTGTTTAACTCTGTATGCCTCAGTTTCACTCAGTTTCCATCTGTTTGCCTCTGTTTAACTCTGTTGAACTCTGTTTAATTCTGTTTAACTCTGTTTGCATCTGTTTAACTCTATTTAACTCTGTTGAACTCTGTTTCTCTCTGTTCAACTCTGTTTGCATCTGTATCAATCTATTTAACTCTGCTTGCCTCTGTTTAACTCTGTATGCCTCTGTTTACTCTGTTTCACTCTGTTTCCCTCTGTTTGCCTCTGTTTCACTCTGTTGAACTCTTTTTGTCTCTGTTGAACTCTCTTTGCCTCTGTTTCAATCTATTTAACTCTGTTTGCCTCTGTTTAATTCTGTCTAAGTCTGTTTGCCACTGTTTAACTCTATTTAACTCTGTTTGCCTCTGTTTAACGCTGTTTAACTCTGTTTGCCTCTGCTTAACTCTGTTTAACTCTGTATGCCTCTTTTAACTCTGTTTCACTCAGTTTCCATCTGTTTCCCTCTGTTTAACTCTGTTTGACGATGTATGCCTCTCATTAACACTGTTTCACTCAGTTTCCCTCTATTTGCCTCAGTTTCACTCTGTTTAACTCTGTTCGTCTCTGTTTAACTCTGTTTAACTCTGTTTGCATCTGTTTAACTCTATTTAACTCTGTTTGCCTCTGTTCAACTCTGTTTAACTCTGTTTGCCTCGGTTTAACTCTGTTTCACGCTGTTTCCCTCTGTTTGCCTCTGTTTAAGTCTGTTTAAATCTGTTGTACTCTGTTTATCTCTGTTGAACTCTGTTTGCATCTGTTTCATTCTATTTAACTCTGTTTGCCTCAGCTCAACTCTGTTTAACTCTGTTCACTCTGTTTCCCTCTGTTTGCATCTGTTTAACTCTGTTGGACCCTGTTTATCTCTGTTTATCTCTATTTGCCTCTGTTTCAATCTATTTAATTCTGTTTGCCACTGTTTAAATCTGTTTAACTCTGATTGCCTCTGTTTAACTCTGTTTAACTCTTTACTCCTATGTTTAACTCTATTGAACACTGTTTGCATCTGTTGAACTCTGTTTACCTCTTTTTGCCTCTGCTCAACTCTGTTTAACTCTGTATGCCTCTGTTTCACTCCGTTTCCATCTGTTTGCCTCTGTTTAACTCTGTTGAACTCTGTTTAATTCTGTTTAACTCTGTTTGCATCTGTTTAACTCTATTTAACTCTGTTTGCCTCTGTTTAACGCTGTTTCAGTCTGTTTGCCTCTGTTTAACTCTGTTTAACTCTGTTTGCCTCTGTTCAACTCTGTTTAACTCTGTTTGCCTATGTTTAACTCTGTTTAACTCTGTTCGCCTCTCTTTGCCTCTGTCTAACTCTGTTTAACTCTTTTTAACTCGGTTTGCCTCTGTTCAGCTCTGTTTAACTCTGTTTGCCTCGGTTTAACTCTGTTTCACTCTGTTTCCCTCTGTTTAAATCTGTTTGAAGATGTATGCCTCTCTTTAACACTGTTTCACTCAGTTTCCCTCTGTTTGCGTCTGTGAAACTCTGTTTAAATCTTTCGTCTCTGTTTAACTCTGTTTAACTCTGTTTGCATCTATTTAATTCTGTTTAACTCTGTTTGCCTCTGTTCAACTCTGTTTAACTCTGTTTCACTCTGTTCCCTTCTGTTTGCCTCTGTTTAACTCTGTTGAACTCTGTTTATCTCTGTTCAACTCTGTTTGCCTCTGTATCAATCTATTTAACTCTGTTTGTCTCTGTTCAACTCTGTTTAACTCTGTATGCCTGTTTACTCTGTTTCACTCTGTTTCCCTCTGTTTGCCTCTGTTTCAATCTGTTGAACTCTTTTTGTCTCTGTTGAACTCTGTTTGCCTCTGTTTCAATCTATTTAACTCTATTTAACTCTGTTTGCATCTGTTTAACTCTGTTTCCCTCTGTTCAAATCTGATTAACTCTGTTTGCCTCGGTTTAACTCTGTTTCACGCTGTTTCCCTCTGTTTGCCTCTGTTTAAGTCTGTTTAAATCTGTTGTACTCTGTTTATCTCTGTTGAACTCTGTTTGCATCTGTTTCATTCTATTTAACTCTGTTTGCCTCTGCTCAACTCTGTTTAACTCTGTATGCCTCTGTTTAACTTTGTTCACTCTGTTTCCCTCTGTTTGCATCTGTTTAACTCTGTTGGACCCTGTTTATCTCTGTTTATCTCTATTTGCCTCTGTTTCAATCTATTTAATTCTGTTTGCCACTGTTTAAATCTGTTTAACTCTGATTGCCTCTGTTTAACTCTGTTTAACTCTTTACTCCTATGTTTAACTCTATTGAACACTGTTTGCATCTGTTGAATTCTGTTTACCTCTTTTTGCCTCTGCTCAACTCTGTTTAACTCTGTATGCCTCTGTTTCACTCAGTTTCCATCTGTTTGCCTCTGTTTAACTCTGTTGAACTCTGTTTAATTCTGTTTAACTCAGTTTGCATTCTGTTTAACTCTATTTAACTCTGTTTGCCTCGGTTTAACTCTGTTTCACTCTGTTTCCCTCTGTTTAACTGTCTGTAAATCTGTTGAAATCTGTTTATCTCTGTTCAACTCTGTTTGACTCTGTATCAATCTATTTAACTCTGTTTGCCTCTGCTCAACTCTGTTTAACTCTGTATGCCTCTGTTTAACTCTTTTCACTCTGTTTCCCTCTGTTTGCATCTGTTTAACTCTGTTGGACTCTATTTATCTCTGTTTATCTCTATTTGCCTCTGTTTCAATCTATTTAACTCTGTTTGCCACTGTTTAAATCTGTTTAACTCAGATTGCCTCTGTTTAACTCTGCTTAACTCTTTACTCCTATGTTTAACTCTATTGAACACTGTTTGCATCTGTTGAACTCTGTTTACCTCTTTTTGCCTCTGCTCAACTCTGTTTAACTCTGTATGCCTCTGTTTCACTCAGTTTCCATCTGTTTGCCTCTGTTTCACTCTGTTGAACTCTGTTTAATTCTGTTTAACTCTGTTTGCATCTGTTTAACTCTATTTAACTCTGTTGAGCTCTGTTTATCTCGGTTCAACTCTATTTGCCTCTGTTTAACTCTGTATGCCTCTGTTTAATCTGTTTCACTCTGTTTCCCTCTGTTATTTTCTGTTTCAGTCTGTTGAACTCTTTTTGTCTCTGTTGAACTCTGTTTGCCTCTGTTTCAATCTATTTAACTCTGTTTGCCTCTGTTTAATTCTGTTTAACTCTATTTAACTCTGTTTGCCTCTGTTTAACGTTGTTTAACTCTGTTTGCCTCTGCTTAACTCTGTTTAACTCTGTATGCCTCTTTTAACTCTATTTCACTCAGTTTCCATCTGTTTAAATCTGTTTGAAGATGTATGCCTCTCTTTCACACTGTTTCACTCAGTTTCCCTCTGTTTGCCTCTGTGTAACTCTGTTTAACTCTGTTCGTCTCTGTTTAACTCTGTTTGCATCTGTTTAACTCTGTTTAACTCTGTTTGCCTCTGTTCAACTCAGTTTAACTCTGTTTCACTCTGTTCCCTTCTGTTTGCCTCTGTTTAACTCTGTTGAACTCTGTTTACCTCTGTTCAACTCTGTTTGCCTCTGTATCAATCTATTTAACTCTGTTTGTCTCTGTTCAACTCTGTTTAACTCTGTATGCCTCTGTTTACTCTGTTTCACTCTGTTTCCCTCTGTTTGCCTCTGTTTCAATCTGTGAACTCTTTTTGTCTCTGTTGAACTCTCTTTGCCTCTGTTTCAATCTATTTAACTCTGTTTGCCTTTGTTTAATTCTGTTTAACTCTGTTTGCCACTGTTTAACTCTATTTAACTCTGTTTGGATCTGTTTAACGTTGTTTAACTCTGTTTGCCTCTGTTTAACTCTGTTTAACTCTGTATGCCTCTTTTAACTCTGTTTCACTCAGTTTCCATCTGTTTCCCTCTGTTTAACTCTGTTTAACGATGTATGCCTCTCTTTAACACTGTTTCACTCAGTTTCCCTCTGTTTGCCTCTGTGTAACTCTGTTTAACTCTGTTCGTCTCTGTTTAACTCTGTTTAACTCTGTTTGCATCTGTTTAACTCTGTTTGCCTCTGTTCAACTCTGTTTAACTCTGTTTGCCTCGGTTTAACTCTGTTTCACGCTGTTTCCCTCTGTTTGCCTCTGCTTAAGTCTGTTTAAATCTGTTGTACTCTGTTTATCTCTGTTGAACTCTGTTTGCATCTGTTTCATTCTATTTAACTCTGTTTGCCTCTGCCTCAACTCTGTTTAACTCTGTATGCCTCTGTTTAACTCTGTTCACTCTGTTTCCCTCTGTTTGCATCTGTTTAACTCTGTTGGACTCTGTTTATCTCTGTTTATCTCTATTTGCCTCTGTTTCAATCTATTTAACTCTGTTTGCCACTGTTTAAATCTGCTTAACTCTGATTGCCTCTGTTTAACTCTGTTTAACTCTGTACTCCTATGTTTAACTCTATTGAACACTGTTTGCATCTGTTGAACTCTTTTACCTCTTTTTGCCTCTGCTCAACTCTGTTTAACTCAGTATGCCTCTGTTTCACTCCGTTTCAATCTGTTTGCCTCTGTTTAACTCTGTTGAACTCTGTTTAATTCTGTTTAACTCTGTTTGCATCTGTTCAACTCTATTTAACTCTGTTGAACTCTGTTTATCTCGGTTCAACTCTATTTGCCTCTGTTTAACTATGTATGCCTCTGTTTAAACTGTTTCACTCTGTTTCCCTCTGTTTGCCTCGGTTTCAGTCTGTTGAACTCTTTTTGTCTCTGTTGAACTCTGTTTGCCTCTGTTTCAATCTATTTAACTCTGTTTGCCTCTACTTAATTCTGTTTAACTCTATTTAACTCTGTTTGCCTCTGTTTAACGTTGTTTCACTCTGTTTTGCCTCTGTTTAACTCTGTTTAACTCTGTATGCCTCTTTTAACTCTGTTTCACTCAGTTTCCATCTGTTTCCCTCTGTTTAAATCTGTTTGAAGATGTATGCCTCTCTTTAACTCTGTTTCACTCAGTTTCCCTCTGTTTGCCTCAGTGTAACTCTGTTTAACTCTGTTCGTCTCTGTCTAACTCTGTTTAACTCTGTTTGCATCTGTTTAACTCTGTTTAACTCTGTTTGCCTCTGTTCAACTCTGTTTAACTCTGTTTCACTCTGTTCCCTTCTGTTTGCCTCTGTTTAACTCTGTTGAACTCTGTTTATCTCTGTTCAACTCTGTTTGCCTCTGTATCAATCTATTTAACTCTGTTTGTCTCTGTTCAACTCTGTTTAACTCTGTATGCCTCTGTTTACTCTGTTTCACTCTGTTTCCCTCTGTTTGCCTCTGTTTCAAACTGTTGAACTCTTTTTGTTTCTGTTGAACTCTGTTTGCCTCTGTTTCAATCTATTTAACTATGTTTGCCTCTGTTTAACGTTGCTTAACTCTGTTTGCCTCTGTTTAACTCTGTTTAACTCTTTATGCCTCTTTTAACTCTGTTTCACTCAGTTTCCATCTGTTTCCCTCTGTTTAACTCTGTTTAACGATGTATGCCTCTCTTTAACACTGTTTCACTCAGTTTCCCTCTGTTTGCCTCTGTGTAACTCTGTTTAACTCTGTTCGTCTCTGTTTAACTCTGTTTAACTCTGTTTGCCTCGGTTTAACTCTGTTTCACGCTGTTTCCCTTTGTTTGCCTCTGTTTAAGTCTGCTTAAATCTGTTGTACTCTGTTTATCTCTGTTTAACTCTGTACTCCTATGTTTAACTCTATTGAACACTGTTTTGCATCTGTTGAACTCTGTTTACCTCTTTTGCCTCTGTTCAACTCTGTTTAACTCTGTATGCCCTCAGTTTCACTCAGTTTCCATCTGTTTGCCTCTGTTTAACTCTGTTGAACTCTGTTTAATTCTGTTTAACTCTGTTTGCATCTGTTTAACTCTATTTAACTCTGTTGAACTCTGTTTCTCTCTGTTCAACTCTGTTTCCCTCTGTTTCAATCTATTTAACTCTGTTTGCCTCTGTTTAACTCTGTATGCCTCTGTTTACTCTGTTTCACTCTGTTTCCCTCTGTTTGCCTCTGTTTCACTATGTTGAACTCTTTTTGTCTCTGTTGAACTCTCTTTGCCTCTGTTTCAATCTATTTAACTCTGTTTGCCTCTGTTTAATTCTTTTTAACTCTGTTTGCCACCTTTTAACTCTATTTAACTCTGTTTGCCTCTGTTTAACGCTGTTTAACTCTGTTTGCCTCTGTTTAACTCTGTTTACCTCTGTATGCCTCTTTTAACTCTGTTTCACTCAGTTTCCATCTGTTTCCCTCTGTTTCACTCTGTTTAACTATGTTCGTCTCTATTTAACTCTGTTTAACTCTGTTTGCATCTGTTTAACTCTGTTTAACTCTGTTTGCCTCTGTTCAACTCTGTTTAACTCTGTTTGCCTCGGTTTAACTCTGTTTCACGCTGTTTCCCTCTGTTTGCCTCTGTTTAAGTCTGTTTAAATCTGTTGTACTCTGTTTATCTCTGTTGAACTCTGTTTGCCTCTGTTTCATTCTATCTAACTCTGTTTGCCTCTGCTCAACTCTGTTGAACTCTGTTGAACTCTGTTTTACTCTGTTCACTCTGTTTCCCTCTGTTTGCATCTGTTTAACTCTGTTGGACTCTGTTTATCTCTGTTTATCTCCATTTGCCTCTGTTTCAATCTATTTAACTCTGTTTGCCACTGTTTAAATCTGTTTAACTCTGATTGCCTCTGTTTCACTCTGTTTAACTCTGTACTCCTATGTTTAACTCTAATGAACACTGTTTGCATCTGTTGAACTCTTTTACCTCTTTTTTGCCTCTGCTCAACTCTGTTTAACTCTGTATGCCTCTGTTTCACTCAGTTCCAATCTGTTTGCCTCTGTTTAACTCTGTTGAACTCTGTTTAATTCTGTTTAACTCTGTTTGCATCTGTTTAACTATATTTAACTCTGTTGAACTCTGTTTATCTCGGTTCAACTCTATTTGCCTCTGTTTAACTCTGTATGCCTCTGTTTAATTCTGTTTCACTCAGTTCCAATCTGTTTGCCTCTGTTTAACTCTGTTGAACTCTGTTTCAATCTATTTAGCTCTGTTTGCCTCTGTTCAACTCTGTTTAACTCTGTTTCACTCTGTTCCCTTCTGTTTGCCTCTGTTTAACTCTGTTGAACTCTGTTTATCTCTGTTCAACTCTGTTTGCCTCTGTATCAATCTATTTCACTCTGTTTGTCTCTGTTCTACTTTGTTTAACTCTGTATGCCTCTGTTTACTCTGTTTCACTCTGTTTCCCTCTGCTTGCCTCTGTTTCACTCTGTTGAACTCTTTTTGTCTCTGTTGAACTCTGTTTGCCTCTGTTTCAATCTATTTAACTCTGTTTGCCTCTGTTTAATTCTGTTTAACTCTGTTTGCCTCTGTTTAACGTTGTTTAACTCTGTTTGCCTCTGTTTAACTCTGTTTAACTCTGTATGCCTCTTTTAACTCTGTTTCACTCAGTTTCCATCTGTTTCCCACTGTTTAAATCTGTTTGAAGATGTATGCCTCTCTTTAACACTGTTTCACTCAGTTTCCCTCTCTTTGCCTCTGTGTAACTCTGTTTAACTCTGTTCGTCTCTGTTTAACTCTGTTTAACTCTGTTTGCATCTGTTTAACTCTGTTTAACTCTGTTTGCCTCTGTTCAACTCTGTTTAACTCTGTTTGCCTCGGTTTAACTCTGTTTCACGCAGTTTCCCTCTGTTTGCCTCTGTTTAAGTCTGTTTAAATCTGCTGTACTCTGTTTATCTCTGTTTAACTCTGTACTCCTATGTTTAACTCTATTGAACAGTGTTTGCATCTGTTGAACTCTGTTTACCTCTTTTTGCCTCTGTTCAACTCTGTTTAACACTGTATGCCTCAGTTTCACTCAGTTTCCCTCTGTTTGCCTCTGTTTAACTCTGTTGAACTCTGTTTAATTCTGTTTAACTCTGTTTGCATCTGTTTAACTCTATTTAACTCTGTTGAACTCTGTTTCTCTCTGTTCAACTCTGTTTGCCTCTGTATCAATCTATTTAACTCTGTTTGCCTCTGTTTAACTCTGTATGCCTCTGTTTACTCTGTTTCACTCTGTTTCCCTCTGTTTCACTCTGTTGAACTCTTTTTGTCTCTGTTGAACTCTGTTTGCCTCTGTTTCAATCTATTTAACTCTGTTTGCCTCTGTTTAATTCTGTCTAAGTCTGTTTGCCACTGTTTAACTCTATTTAACTCTGTTTGCCTCTGTTTAACGCTGTTTAACTCTGTTTGCCTCTGCTTAACTCTGTTTAACTCTGTATGCCTCTTTTAACTCTGTTTCACTCAGTTTCCATCTGTTTCCCTCTGTTTAACTCTGTTTGACGATGTATGCCTCTCTTTAACACTGTTTCACTCAGTTTCCCTCTGTTTGCCTCTGTTTCACTCTGTTTAACTCTGTTCGTCTCTGTTTAACTCTGTTTAACTCTGTTTGCATCTGTTTAACTCTGTTTAACTCTGTTTGCCTCTGTTCAACTCTGTTTAACTCTGTTTGCCTCGGTTTAACTCTGTTTCACGCTGTTTCCCTCTGTTTGCCTCTGTTTAAGTCTGTTTAAATCTGTTGTACTCTGTTTATCTCTGTTGAACTCTGTTTGCATCTGTTTCATTCTATTTAACTCTGTTTGCCTCTGCTCAACTCTGTTTAACTCTGTATGCCTCTGTTTAACTTTGTTCACTCTGTTTCCCTCTGTTTCCATCTGTTTAACTCTGTTGGACCCTGTTTATCTCTGTTTATCTCTATTTGCCTCTGTTTCAATCTATTTAATTCTGTTTGCCACTGTTTAAATCTGTTTAACTCTGATTGCCTCTGTTTAACTCTGTTTAACTCTTTACTCCTATGTTTAACTCTATTGAACACTGTTTGCATCTGTTGAACTCTGTTTACCTCTTTTTGCCTCTGCTCAACTCTGTTTAACTCTGTATGCCTCTGTTTCACTCCGTTTCCATCTGTTTGCCTCTGTTTAACTCTGTTGAACTCTGTTTAATTCTGTTTAACTCTGTTTGCATCTGTTTAACTCTATTTAACTCTGTTTGCCTCGGTTTAACTCTGTTTCACTCTGTTTCCCTCTGTTTAACTGTCTGTAAATCTGTTGAAATCTGTTTATCTCTGTTCAACTCTGTTTGACTCTGTATCAATCTATTTAACTCTGTTTGCCTCTGTTCAACTCTGTTTAACTTGTATGCCTCTGTTTACTCTGTTTCACTCTGTTTCCCTCTATTTGCCTCTGTTTAACTCTGTTGAACTCTGTTTAATTCTGTTTAACTCTGTTTGCATCTGTTTAACTCTATTTAACTCTGTTTGCCTCTGTTTAACGCTGTTTCAGTCTGTTTGCCTCTGTTTAACTCTGTTTAACTCTGTTTGCCTATGTTTAACTCTGTTTAACTCTGTTCGCCTCTCTTTGCCTCTGTCTAACTCTGTTTAAATCTTTTTAAATCGGTTTGCCTCTGTTCAGCTCTGTTTAACTCTGTTTGCCTCGGTTTAACTCTGTTTCACTCTGTTGCCCTCTGTTTAACTGTCTGTAAATCTGTTGAAATCTGTTTATCTCTGTTCAACTCTGTTTGACTCTGTATCAATCTATTTAACTCTGTTTGCCTCTGTTCAACTCTGTTTAACTTGTATGCCTCTGTTTAACTCTGTTTCACTCTGTTTCCCTTCTGTTTGCCCGTGTTTAACTCTGTTGAACTCTGTATGCCTCTGATTAACTCTTTTGAACTCTGTTTGCCTCTTTGAACTCTATTTAACTCTGTTTGCCTCTGCTTCAATCTATTTAACTCTGTTTGCCACTGTTTAACTCTGTTTAACTCTGTATGCCTCTTTTAACTCTGTTTCACTCAGTTTCCATCTGTTTCCCTCTGTTTAACTCTGTTTAACTCTGTTGAAATCTGCTTGCCTATGTTTAACTCTGTTTAAATCTGTTCGTCTGTCGTTACCTCGGTTTAACTCTGTTAAACTCTGTTTAACTCTGTTTGCCTCTGTTTAACTCTATTTAACTCTGTTTGCCTCTGTTTAGCTCTGTTTCCCTCTGTTTGCCTCTGTTTAACTCTGTTGAACTCTTTTTGTCTCTGTTCAACTCTGTTTGCCTGTTTCAATCTATTTAACTCTGTTTGCCTCTGTTTAATTCTGTTTAACTCTGTTTGCCACTGTTTAACTCTATTTAACTCTGTTTGCCTCTGTTTAACGCTGTTTAACTCTGTTTGCCTCTTTTAACTCTGTTTCACTCAGTTTCCATCTGTTTCCCTCTGTTTAACTCTGTTTAACTCTGTTGAAATCTGCTTGCCTATGTTTAACTCTGTTTAACTCTGTTCGTCTGTTGTTACCTCTGTTTAAATCTGATTAACTCCGTTTAACACTGTTTGCCTCTGTTCAAAACTGTTTGACTCTGTTTGCCTCGGTTTAACTCTTTTTCACTCTGTTTCCCTCTGTTTACCTGTGATTAACTCTGTTTAACTCTGTTTAGCTCTGTTCAACTCTGTTAGCCTCTGTTTCAATCTATTTAGCTCTGTTTGCCTCTGTTCAATTCTGTTTAACTCTGTTTCACTCTGTGTCCTTCTGTTTGCCTCTGTTTAACTCTGCTGAACTCTGTTTATCTCTGTTCAACTCTGTTTGCCTCTGTATCAATCTATTTAACTCTGTTTGCCTCTGTTCAACTCTGTTTAACTCTGTATGCCTCTGTTTACTCTGTTTCACTCTGTTTCCCTCTGTTTCACTCTGTTGAACTCTTTTTGTCTCTGTTGAACTCTCTTTGCCTCTGTTTCAAACTATTTAACTCTGCTTGCCTCTGTTTAATTCTATTTAACTCTGTTTGCCTCTGTTCAACTCTGTTTAACTTGTATGCCTCTGTTTAACTCTGTTTCACTCTGTTTCCCTTCTGTTTGCCCGTGTTTAACTCTGTTGAACTCTGTATGCCTCTGATTAACTCTTTTGAACTCTGTTTGCCTCTTTGAACTCTATTTAACTCTGTTTGCCTCTGCTTCAATCTATTTAACTCTGTTTGCCACTGTTTAACTCTGTTTAACTCTGTATGCCTCTTTTAACTCTGTTTCACTCAGTTTCCATCTGTTTCCCTCTGTTTAACTCTGTTTAACTCTGTTGAAATCTGCTTGCCTATGTTTAACTCTGTTTAAATCTGTTCGTCTGTCGTTACCTCGGTTTAACTCTGTTAAACTCTGTTTAACTCTGTTTGCCTCTGTTTAACTCTATTTAACTCTGTTTGCCTCTGTTTAGCTCTGTTTCCCTCTGTTTGCCTCTGTTTAACTCTGTTGAACTCTTTTTGTCTCTGTTCAACTCTGTTTGCCTGTTTCAATCTATTTAACTCTGTTTGCCTCTGTTTAATTCTGTTTAACTCTGTTTGCCACTGTTTAACTCTATTTAACTCTGTTTGCCTCTGTTTAACGCTGTTTAACTCTGTTTGCCTCTTTTAACTCTGTTTCACTCAGTTTCCATCTGTTTCCCTCTGTTTAACTCTGTTTAACTCTGTTGAAATCTGCTTGCCTATGTTTAACTCTGTTTAACTCTGTTCGTCTGTTGTTACCTCTGTTTAAATCTGATTAACTCCGTTTAACACTGTTTGCCTCTGTTCAAAACTGTTTGACTCTGTTTGCCTCGGTTTAACTCTTTTTCACTCTGTTTCCCTCTGTTTACCTGTGATTAACTCTGTTTAACTCTGTTTAGCTCTGTTCAACTCTGTTAGCCTCTGTTTCAATCTATTTAGCTCTGTTTGCCTCTGTTCAATTCTGTTTAACTCTGTTTCACTCTGTGTCCTTCTGTTTGCCTCTGTTTAACTCTGCTGAACTCTGATTATCTCTGTTCAACTCTGTTTGCCTCTGTATCAATCTATTTAACTCTGTTTGCCTCTGTTCAACTCTGTTTAACTCTGTATGCCTCTGTTTACTCTGTTTCACTCTGTTTCCCTCTGTTTCACTCTGTTGAACTCTTTTTGTCTCTGTTGAACTCTCTTTGCCTCTGTTTCAAACTATTTAACTCTGCTTGCCTCTGTTTAATTCTGTTTAACTCTGTTTGCCACTGTTTAACTCTAATTAACTCTGTTTGGATCTGTTTAACGTTGTTTAACTCTGTTTGCCTCTGTTTAACTCTGTTTAACTCTGTATGCCTCTTTTAACTCTGTTTCACTCAGTTTCCATCTGTTTCCCTCTGTTTAACTCTGTTTAACGATGTATGCCTCTCTTTAACACTGTTTCACTCAGTTTCCCTCTGTTTGCCTCTGTGTAACTCTGTTTAACTCTGTTCATCTCTGTTTAACTCTGTATGCCTCTTTTAACTCTGTTTCACTCAGTTTCTATCTGTTTCCCTCTGTTTAACTCTGTTTAACGATGTATGCCTCTCTTTAACACTGTTTCACTCAGTTTCCCTCTGTTTGCCTCTGTGCAACTCTGTTTAACTCTGTTCGTCTCTGTTTAACTCTGTTTAACTCTGTTTGCATCTGTTTAACTCTGTTTGACTCTGTTCAACTCTGTTTAACTCTGTTGAACTCTTTTTGTCTCTGTTCAACTCTGTTTGCCTGTTTCAATCTATTTAACTCTGTTTGCCTCTGTTTAATTCTGTTTAACTCTGTTTGCCACTGTTTAACTCTATTTAACTCTGTTTGCCTCGGTTTAACGCTGTTTAACTCTGTTTGCCTCTTTTAACTCTGTTTCACTCAGTTTCCATCTGTTTCCCTCTGTTTAACTCTGTTTAACTCTGTTGAAATCTGCTTGCCTATGTTTAACTCTGTTTAACTCTGTTCGCCTGTTGTTACCTCTGTTTAAATCTGATTAACTCTGTTTAACACTGTTTGCCTCTGTTCAACTCTGTTTGACTCTGTTTGCCTCGGTTTAACTCTTTCTCACTCTGTTTCCCCCTGTTTACCTGTGATTAACTCTGTTTAACTCTGTTTAGCTCTGTTAGCCTCTGTTTCAATCTATTTAGCTCTGTTTGCCTCTGTTCAACTCTGTTTAACTCTGTTTCACTCTGTGTCCTTCTGTTTGCCTCTGTTTAACTCTGCTGAACTCTGTTTATCTCTGTTCAACTCTGTTTGCCTCTGTATCAATCTATTTAACTCTGTTTGCCTCTGTTCAACTCTGTTTAACTCTGTATGCCTCTGTTTACTCTGTTTCACTCTGTTTCCCTCTGTTTCACTCTGTTGAACTCTTTTTGTCTCTGTTGAACTCTGTTTGCCTCTGTTTCAATCTATTTAACTCTGCTTGCCTCTGTTTAATTCTGTTTAACTCTGTTTGCCACTGTTTCACTCTATTTAACTCTGTTTGGATCTGTTTAACGTTGTTTAACCCTGTTTGCCTCTGTTTAACTCTGTTTAACTATGTATGCCTCTTTTAACTCTGTTTCACTCAGTTTCCATCTGTTTCCCTCTGTTTAACTCTGTTTAACGATGTATGCCTCTCTTTAACACTGTTTCACTCAGTTTCCCTCTGTTTGCCTCTGTGTAACTCTGTTTAAATCTGTTCGTCTCTGTTTAACTCTGTTTAACTCTGTTTGCATCTGTTTAACTCTGTTTGCCTCTGTTCAACTCTGTTTAAATCTGTTTGCCTCGGTTTAACTCTGTTTCACGCTGTTTCCCTCTGTTTGCCTCTGCTTAAGTCTGTTTAAATCTGTTGTACTCTGTTTATCTCTGTTGAACTCTGTTTGCATCTGTTTCATTCTATTTAACTCTGTTTGCCTCTGCTCAACTCTGTTTAACTCTGTATGCCTCTGTTTAACTCTGTTCACTCTGTTTCCCTCTGTTTGCATCTGTTTAACTCTGTTGGACTCTGTTTATCTCTGTTTATCTCTATTTGCCTCTGTTTCAATCTATTTAACTCTGTTTGCCACTGTTTAAATCTGTTTAACTCTGATTGCCTCTGTTTAACTCTGTTTAACTCTTTTTCCTCTATGTTTAACTCTATTGAACACTGTTTGCATCTGTTGAACTCTGTTTACCTCTTTTTGCCTCTGCGCAACTCTGTTTAACTCTGTATGCCTCTGTTTCACTCAGTTTCAATCTGTTTGCCTCTGTTTAACTCTGTTGAACTCTGTTTAATTCTGTTTATCTCTGTTTGCATCTGTTTAACTCTATTTAACTCTGTTGAACTCTGTTTATCTCGGTTCAACTCTATTTGCCTCTGTTTAACTCTGTATGCCTCTGTTTAATCTGTTTCACTCTGTTTCCCTCTGTTTGCTTGTTTCAGTCTGTTGAACTCTTTTTGTCTCTGTTGAACTCTGTTTGCCTCTGTTTCAATCTATTTAACTCTGTTTGCCTCTGTTTAATTCTGTTTAACTCTATTTAACTCTGTTTGCCTCTGTTTAACGTTGTTTAACTCTGTTTGCCTCTGTTTAACTCTGTTTAACTCTGTATGCCTCTTTTAACTCTGTTTCACTCAGTTTCCATCTGTTTCCCACTGTTTAAATCTGTTTGAAGATGTATGCCTCTCTTTAACACTGTTTCACTCAGTTTCCCTCTGTTTGCCTCTGTGTAACTCTGTTTAAGTCTGTTCGTCTCTGTTTAACTCTGTTTAACTCTGTTTGCATCTGTTTAACTCTGTTTAACGCTGTTTGCCTCTGTTCAACTCTGTTTAACTCTGTTTCACTCTGTTCCCTTCTGTTTGCCTCTGTTTAACTCTGTTGAACTCTGTTTATCTCTGTTCAACTCTGTTTGCCTCTGTATCAATCTATTTAACTCTGTTTGTCTCTGTTCAACTCTGTTTAACTCTGTATGCCTCTGTTTACTCTGTTTCACTCTGTTTCCCTCTGTTTGCCTCTGTTTCAATCTGTTGAACTCTTTTTGTCTCTGTTGAACTCTCTTTGCCTCTGTTTCAATCTATTTAACTCTGTTTGCCTCTGTTTAATTCTGTTTAACTCTGTTTGCCACTGTTTAACTCTATTTAACTCTGTTTGGATCTGTTTAACGTTGTTTAACTCTGTTTGCCTCTGTTTAACTCTGTTTAACTTTGTATGCCTCTTTTAACTCTGTTTCACTCAGTTTCCATCTGTTTCCCTCTGATTAACTCTGTTTAACGATGTATGCCTCTCTTTAACACCGTTTCACTCAGTTTCCCTCTGTTTGCCTCTGTGTAACTCTGTTTAACTCTGTTCGTCTCTGTTTAACTCTGTTTAACTCTGTTTGCATCTGTTTAACTCTGTTTGCCTCTGTTCAACTCTGTTTAACTCCGTTTGCCTCGGTTTAACTCTGTTTCACGCTGTTTCCCTCTGTTTGCCTCTGCTTAAGTCTGTTTAAATCTGTTGTACTCTGTTTATCTCTGTTGAACTCTGTTTGCATCTGTTTCATTCTATTTAACTCTGTTTGCCTCTGCTCAACTCTGTTTAACTCTGTATGCCTCTGTTTAACTCTGTTCACTCTGTTTCCCTCTGTTTGCATCTGTTTAACTCTGTTGGACTCTGTTTATCTCTGTTTATCTCTATTTGCCTCTGTTTCAATCTATTTAACTCTGTTTGCCACTGTTTAAATCTGTTTAACTCTGATTGCCTCTGTTTAACTCTGTTTAACTCTGTACTCCTATGTTTAACTCTATTGAACACTTTTTGCATCTGTTGAACTCTTTTACCTCTTTTTGCCTCTGCTCAACTCTGTTTAAATCTGTATGCCTCTGTTTCACTCAGTTTCAATCTGTTTGCCTCTGTTTAACTCTGTTGAACTCTGTTTAATTCTGTTTAACTCTGTTTGCATCTGTTGAACTCTGTTTAACTCTGTTCATCTCTGTTTATCTCTAATTGCCTCTGTTTCAATCTGTTTAATTCTGTTTGCCACTGTTTAAATCTGTTTAACTCTGATTGCCTCTGTTCAACTCTGTTTAACTCTGTATGCCTCTGTTTCACTCAGTTTCCATCTGTTTGCCTCTGTTTAACTCTGTTTAACTCTGTTGAACTCTGTTTAATTCTGTTTAACTCTGTTTGCCTCTGTTTAACTCTATTTAACTCTGTTTGCCTCTGTTGAACTCTGTTTAACTCTGTTCATCTCTGTTTATCTCTAATTGCCTCTGTTTCAATCTGTTTAATTCTGTTTGCCACTGTTTAAATCTGTTTAACTCTGATTGCCTCTGTTCAACTCTGTTTAACTCTGTATGCCTCTGTTTCACTCAGTTTCCATCTGTTTGCCTCTGTTTAACTCTGTTTAACTCTGTTGAACTCTGTTTAATTCTGTTTAACTCTGTTTGCCTCTGTTTAACTCTATTTAACTCTGTTTGCCTCTGTTTAACGCTGTTTAACTCTGTTTACCTCTGTTGAACTCTGTTTCACTCAGTTTCCATCTGTTTCCCTCTGTTTAACTCTGTTGAACTCTGCTTACCTATGTTTAACTCTGTTTAACTCTGTTCGTCTCTCTTTACCTCTGTTTAACTCTGTTTAAATCTGTTTGCCTCTGTTTAGCTCTGTTTAACACTGTTTGCTTCTGTTCAACTCTGTTTAACTCTGTTTGCCTCGGTTTAACTCTTTTTCACTCTGTTTCCCTCTGTTTACCTGTGTTTAACTCTGTTTAACTCTGTTTATCTCTGTTCAACTCTGTTAGCCTCTGTTTCAATCTATTTAGCTCTGCTTGCCTCTGTTCAACTCTGTTTAACTCTGTTTCACTCTGTTTCCTTCTGTTTGCCTCTGTTTAACTCTGTTTAACTCTGTTTGCCTCTGTTTAACTCTATTTAACTCTGTTTGCCTCTGTTTAACGCTGTTTAACTCTGTTTACCTCTGTTGAACTCTGTTTCACTCAGTTTCCATCTGTTTCCCTCTGTTTAACTCTGTTGAACTCTGCTTACCTATGTTTAACTCTGTTTAACTCTGTTCGTCTCTCTTTACCTCTGTTTAACTCTGTTTAAATCTGTTTGCCTCTGTTTAGCTCTGTTTAACACTGTTTGCTTCTGTTCAACTCTGTTTAACTCTGTTTGCCTCGGTTTAACTCTTTTTCACTCTGTTTCCCTCTGTTTACCTGTGTTTAACTCTGTTTAACTCTGTTTGTCTCCGTTGAACTCTGTTTGCCCCTGTTTCAATCTATTTAACTCTGTTTGCCTCTGTTTAATTCTGTTTAACTCTGTTTGCCACTGTTTAATTCTATTTAACTCTGTTTGCCTCTGTTTAACGCTATTTAACTCTGCTTGCCTCTCTTTAACACTGTTTAACTCTGTTTGCCTCTGTTCAACTCTATTTAACTCTGTTTGCCTCTGTTTAACGCTGTTTCAGTCTGTTTGCCTCTGTTTAACGCTGTTTCAGTCTGTTTGCCTCTGCTCAACTCTGTTTAACTCTGTTTGCCTATGTTTAACTCTGTATAACTCTGTTCGCCTCTCTTTGCCTCTGTCTAACTCTGTTTAACTCTTTTTAACTCGGTTTGCCTCTGTTCAGCTCTGTTTAACTCTGTATGCCTCTGTTTACTCTGTTTCACTCTGTTTCCCTCTGTTTGCCTCTGTTTCAATCTGTTGAACTCTTTTTGTCTCTGTTGAACTCTCTTTGCCTCTGTTTCAATCTATTTAACTCTGTTTGCCTCTGTTTAATTCTGTTTAACTCTGTTTGCCACTGTTTAACTCTATTTAACTCTGTTTGGATCTGTTTAACGTTGTTTAAGTCTGTTTGCCTCTGTTTAACTCTGTTTAACTCTGTATGCCTCTTTTAACTCTGTTTCACTCAGTTTCCATCTGTTTCCCTCTGTTTAACTCTGTTTAACGATGTATGCCTCTCTTTAACACTGTTTCACTCAGTTTCCCTCTGTTTGCCTCTGTGTAACTCTGTTTAACTCTGTTCGTCTCTGTTTAACTCTGTTTAACTCTGTTTGCATCTGTTTAACTCTGTTTGCCTCTGTTCAACTCTGTTTAACTCCGTTTGCCTCGGTTTAACTCTGTTTCACGCTGTTTCCCTCTGTTTGCCTCTGCTTAAGTCTGTTTAAATCTGTTGTACTCTGTTTATCTCTGTTGAACTCTGTTTGCATCTGTTTCATTCTATTTAACTCTGTTTGCCTCTGCTCAACTCTGTTTAACTCTGTATGCCTCTGTTTAACTCTGTTCACTCTGTTTCCCTCTGTTTGCATCTGTTTAACTCTGTTGGACTCTGTTTATCTCTGTTTATCTCTATTTGCCTCTGTTTCAATCTATTTAACTCTGTTTGCCACTGTTTAAATCTGTTTAACTCTGATTGCCTCTGTTTAACTCTGTTTAACTCTGTACTCCTATGTTTAACTCTATTGAACACTTTTTGCATCTGTTGAACTCTTTTACCTCTTTTTGCCTCTGCTCAACTCTGTTTAAATCTGTATGCCTCTGTTTCACTCAGTTTCAATCTGTTTGCCTCTGTTTAACTCTGTTGAACTCTGTTTAATTCTGTTTAACTCTGTTTGCATCTGTTGAACTCTGTTTAACTCTGTTCATCTCTGTTTATCTCTAATTGCCTCTGTTTCAATCTGTTTAATTCTGTTTGCCACTGTTTAAATCTGTTTAACTCTGATTGCCTCTGTTCAACTCTGTTTAACTCTGTATGCCTCTGTTTCACTCAGTTTCCATCTGTTTGCCTCTGTTTAACTCTGTTTAACTCTGTTGAACTCTGTTTAATTCTGTTTAACTCTGTTTGCCTCTGTTTAACTCTATTTAACTCTGTTTGCCTCTGTTTAACGCTGTTTAACTCTGTTTACCTCTGTTGAACTCTGTTTCACTCAGTTTCCATCTGTTTCCCTCTGTTTAACTCTGTTGAACTCTGCTTACCTATGTTTAACTCTGTTTAACTCTGTTCGTCTCTCTTTACCTCTGTTTAACTCTGTTTAAATCTGTTTGCCTCTGTTTAGCTCTGTTTAACACTGTTTGCTTCTGTTCAACTCTGTTTAACTCTGTTTGCCTCGTTTTAACTCTTTTTCACTCTGTTTCCCTCTGTTTACCTGTGTTTAACTCTGTTTAACTCTGTTTATCTCTGTTCAACTCTGTTAGCCTCTGTTTCAATCTATTTAGCTCTGCTTGCCTCTGTTCAACTCTGTTTAACTCTGTTTCACTCTGTTTCCTTCTGTTTGCCTCTGTTTAACTCTGTTTAACTCTGTTGAACTCTGTTTGTCTCCGTTGAACTCTGTTTGCCCCTGTTTCAATCTATTTAACTCTGTTTGCCTCTGTTTAATTCTGTTTAACTCTGTTTGCCACTGTTTAATTCTATTTAACTCTGTTTGCCTCTGTTTAACGCTATTTAACTCTGCTTGCCTCTCTTTAACACTGTTTAACTCTGTTTGCCTCTGTTCAACTCTATTTAACTCTGTTTGCCTCTGTTTAACGCTGTTTCAGTCTGTTTGCCTCTGTTTAACGCTGTTTCAGTCTGTTTGCCTCTGCTCAACTCTGTTTAACTCTGTTTGCCTATGTTTAACTCTGTATAACTCTGTTCGCCTCTCTTTGCCTCTGTCTAACTCTGTTTAACTCTTTTTAACTCGGTTTGCCTCTGTTCAGCTCTGTTTAACTCTGTATGCCTCTGTTTACTCTGTTTCACTCTGTTTCCCTCTGTTTGCCTCTGTTTCAATCTGTTGAACTCTTTTTGTCTCTGTTGAACTCTCTTTGCCTCTGTTTCAATCTATTTAACTCTGTTTGCCTCTGTTTAATTCTGTTTAACTCTGTTTGCCACTGTTTAACTCTATTTAACTCTGTTTGGATCTGTTTAACGTTGTTTAAGTCTGTTTGCCTCTGTTTAACTCTGTTTAACTCTGTATGCCTCTTTTAACTCTGTTTCACTCAGTTTCCATCTGTTTCCCTCTGTTTAACTCTGTTTAACGATGTATGCCTCTCTTTAACACTGTTTCACTCAGTTTCCCTCTGTTTGCCTCTGTGTAACTCTGTTTAACTCTGTTCGTCTCTGTTTAACTCTGTTTAACTCTGTTTGCATCTGTTTCATTCTATTTAACTCTGTTTGCCTCTGCTCAACTCTGTTTAACTCTGTATGCCTCTGTTTAACTCTGTTTGCCTCTGTTCAACTCTGTTTAACTCCGTTTGCCTCGGTTTAACTCTGTTTCACGCTGTTTCCCTCTGTTTGCCTCTGCTTAAGTCTGTTTAAATCTGTTGTACTCTGTTTATCTCTGTTGAACTCTGTTTGCATCTGTTTCATTCTATTTAACTCTGTTTGCCTCTGCTCAACTCTGTTTAACTCTGTATGCCTCTGTTTAACTCTGTTCACTCTGTTTCCCTCTGTTTGCATCTGTTTAACTCTGTTGGACTCTGTTTATCTCTGTTTATCTCTATTTGCCTCTGTTTCAATCTATTTAACTCTGTTTGCCACTGTTTAAATCTGTTTAACTCTGATTGCCTCTGTTTAACTCTGTTTAACTCTGTACTCCTATGTTTAACTCTATTGAACACTTTTTGCATCTGTTGAACTCTTTTACCTCTTTTTGCCTCTGCTCAACTCTGTTTAAATCTGTATGCCTCTGTTTCACTCAGTTTCAATCTGTTTGCCTCTGTTTAACTCTGTTAAACTCTGTTTAATTCTGTTTAACTCTGTTTGCATCTGTTGAACTCTGTTTAACTCTGTTCATCTCTGTTTATCTCTAATTGCCTCTGTTTCAATCTGTTTAATTCTGTTTGCCACTGTTTAAATCTGTTTAACTCTGATTGCCTCTGTTCAACTCTGTTTAACTCTGTATGCCTCTGTTTCACTCAGTTTCCATCTGTTTGCCTCTGTTTAACTCTGTTTAACTCTGTTGAACTCTGTTTAATTCTGTTTAACTCTGTTTGCCTCTGTTTAACTCTATTTAACTCTGTTTGCCTCTGTTTAACGCTGTTTAACTCTGTTTACCTCTGTTGAACTCTGTTTCACTCAGTTTCCATCTGTTTCCCTCTGTTTAACTCTGTTGAACTCTGCTTACCTATGTTTAACTCTGTTTAACTCTGTTCGTCTCTCTTTACCTCTGTTTAACTCTGTTTAAATCTGTTTGCCTCTGTTTAGCTCTGTTTAACACTGTTTGCTTCTGTTCAACTCTGTTTAACTCTGTTTGCCACGGTCTAACTCTTTTTCACTCTGTTTCCCTCTGTTTACCTGTGTTTAACTCTGTTTAACTCTGTTTATCTCTGTTCAACTCTGTTAGCCTCTGTTTCAATCTATTTAGCTCTGCTTGCCTCTGTTCAACTCTGTTTAACTCTGTTTCACTCTGTTTCCTTCTGTTTGCCTCTGTTTAAATCTGTTTAACTCTGTTGAACTCTGTTTGTCTCCGTTGAACTCTGTTAGCCCCTGTTTCAATCTATTTAACTCTGTTTGCCTCTGTTTAATTCTGTTTAACTCTGTTTGCCTCTGTTCAACTCTATTTAACTCTGTTTGCCTCTGTTTAACGCTGTTTCAGTCTGTTTGCTTCTGTTTAACTCTGTTTAACTCTGTTTGCCTCTGCTCAACTCTGTTTAACTCTGTTTGCCTATGTTTAACTCTGTATAACTCTGTTCGCCTCTCTTTGCCTCTGTCTAACTCTGTTTAACTCTTTTTAACTCGGTTTGCCTCTGTTCAGCTCTGTTTAACTCTGTATGCCTCTGTTTAATCTGTTTCACTCTGTTTCCCTCTGTTTGCCTCTGTTTCAGTCTGTTGAACTCTTTTTGTCTCTGTTGAACTCTGTTTGCCTCTGTTTCAATCTATTTAACTCTGTTTGCCTCTGTTTAATTCTGTTTAACTCTGTTTGCCTCTGTTTAACGTTGTTTAACTCTGTTTGACTCTGTTTAACTCTGTTTAACTCTGTATGCCTCTTTTAACTCTGTTTCACTCAGTTTTCATCTGTTTGCCTCTGTTTAAATCTGTTTGAAGATGTATGCCTCTCTTTAACACTGTTTCACTCAGTTTCCCTCTGTTTGCCTCTGTGTAACTCTGTTTAACTCTGTTCGTCTCTGTTTAACTCTGTTTAACTCTGTTTGCATCTGTTTAACTCTGTTTAACTCTGTTTGCCTCTGTTCAACTCTGTTTAACTCTGTTTCACTCTGTTCCCTTCTGTTTGCCTCTGTTTAACTCTGTTCAACTCTGTTTGCCTCTGTATCAATCTATTTAACTCTGTTTGCCTCTGTTCAACTCTGTTTAACTCTGTTTGCCTCTTTTAACTCTGTTTCACTCAGTTTCCATCTGTTTCCCTCTGTTTAACTCTGTTTAACTCTGTTGAAATCTGCTTGCCTATGTTTAACTCTGTTTAACTCTGTTCGCCTGTTGTTACCTCTGTTTAAATCTGATTAACTCTGTTTAACACTGTTTGCCTCTGTTCAACTCTGTTTGACTCTGTTTGCCTCGGTTTAACTCTTTCTCACTCTGTTTCCCCCTGTTTACCTGTGATTAACTCTGTTTAACTCTGTTTAGCTCTGTTCAACTCTGTTAGCCTCTGTTTCAATCTATTTAGCTCTGTTTGCCTCTGTTCAACTCTGTTTAACTCTGTTTCACTCTGTGTCCTTCTGTTTGCCTCTGTTTAACTCTGCTGAACTCTGTTTATCTCTGTTCAACTCTGTTTGCCTCTGTATCAATCTATTTAACTCTGTTTGCCTCTGTTCAACTCTGTTTAACTCTGTATGCCTCTGTTTACTCTGTTTCACTCTGTTTCCCTCTGTTTCACTCTGTTGAACTCTTTTTGTCTCTGTTGAACTCTGTTTGCCTCTGTTTCAATCTATTTAACTCTGCTTGCCTCTGTTTAATTCTGTTTAACTCTGTTTGCCACTGTTTCACTCTATTTAACTCTGTTTGGATCTGTTTAACGTTGTTTAACCCTGTTTGCCTCTGTTTAACTCTGTTTAACTATGTATGCCTCTTTTAACTCTGTTTCACTCAGTTTCCATCTGTTTCCCTCTGTTTAACTCTGTTTAACGATGTATGCCTCTCTTTAACACTGTTTCACTCAGTTTCCCTCTGTTTGCCTCTGTGTAACTCTGTTTAAATCTGTTCGTCTCTGTTTAACTCTGTTTAACTCTGTTTGCATCTGTTTAACTCTGTTTGCCTCTGTTCAACTCTGTTTAAATCTGTTTGCCTCGGTTTAACTCTGTTTCACGCTGTTTCCCTCTGTTTGCCTCTGCTTAAGTCTGTTTAAATCTGTTGTACTCTGTTTATCTCTGTTGAACTCTGTTTGCATCTGTTTCATTCTATTTAACTCTGTTTGCCTCTGCTCAACTCTGTTTAACTCTGTATGCCTCTGTTTAACTCTGTTCACTCTGTTTCCCTCTGTTTGCATCTGTTTAACTCTGTTGGACTCTGTTTATCTCTGTTTATCTCTATTTGCCTCTGTTTCAATCTATTTAACTCTGTTTGCCACTGTTTAAATCTGTTTAACTCTGATTGCCTCTGTTTAACTCTGTTTAACTCTTTTTCCTCTATGTTTAACTCTATTGAACACTGTTTGCATCTGTTGAACTCTGTTTACCTCTTTTTGCCTCTGCTCAACTCTGTTTAACTCTGTATGCCTCTGTTTCACTCAGTTTCAATCTGTTTGCCTCTGTTTAACTCTGTTGAACTCTGTTTAATTCTGTTTATCTCTGTTTGCATCTGTTTAACTCTATTTAACTCTGTTGAACTCTGTTTATCTCGGTTCAACTCTATTTGCCTCTGTTTAACTCTGTATGCCTCTGTTTAATCTGTTTCACTCTGTTTCCCTCTGTTTGCTTGTTTCAGTCTGTTGAACTCTTTTTGTCTCTGTTGAACTCTGTTTGCCTCTGTTTCAATCTATTTAACTCTGTTTGCCTCTGTTTAATTCTGTTTAACTCTATTTAACTCTGTTTGCCTCTGTTTAACGTTGTTTAACTCTGTTTGCCTCTGTTTAACTCTGTTTAACTCTGTATGCCTCTTTTAACTCTGTTTCACTCAGTTTCCATCTGTTTCCCACTGTTTAAATCTGTTTGAAGATGTATGCCTCTCTTTAACACTGTTTCACTCAGTTTCCCTCTGTTTGCCTCTGTGTAACTCTGTTTAAGTCTGTTCGTCTCTGTTTAACTCTGTTTAACTCTGTTTGCATCTGTTTAACTCTGTTTAACGCTGTTTGCCTCTGTTCAACTCTGTTTAACTCTGTTTCACTCTGTTCCCTTCTGTTTGCCTCTGTTTAACTCTGTTGAACTCTGTTTATCTCTGTTCAACTCTGTTTGCCTCTGTATCAATCTATTTAACTCTGTTTGTCTCTGTTCAACTCTGTTTAACTCTGTATGCCTCTGTTTACTCTGTTTCACTCTGTTTCCCTCTGTTTGCCTCTGTTTCAATCTGTTGAACTCTTTTTGTCTCTGTTGAACTCTCTTTGCCTCTGTTTCAATCTATTTAACTCTGTTTGCCTCTGTTTAATTCTGTTTAACTCTGTTTGCCACTGTTTAACTCTATTTAACTCTGTTTGGATCTGTTTAACGTTGTTTAACTCTGTTTGCCTCTGTTTAACTCTGTTTAACTTTGTATGCCTCTTTTAACTCTGTTTCACTCAGTTTCCATCTGTTTCCCTCTGATTAACTCTGTTTAACGATGTATGCCTCTCTTTAACACTGTTTCACTCAGTTTCCCTCTGTTTGCCTCTGTGTAACTCTGTTTAACTCTGTTCGTCTCTGTTTAACTCTGTTTAACTCTGTTTGCATCTGTTTAACTCTGTTTGCCTCTGTTCAACTCTGTTTAACTCCGTTTGCCTCGGTTTAACTCTGTTTCACGCTGTTTCCCTCTGTTTGCCTCTGCTTAAGTCTGTTTAAATCTGTTGTACTCTGTTTATCTCTGTTGAACTCTGTTTGCATCTGTTTCATTCTATTTAACTCTGTTTGCCTCTGCTCAACTCTGTTTAACTCTGTATGCCTCTGTTTAACTCTGTTCACTCTGTTTCCCTCTGTTTGCATCTGTTTAACTCTGTTGGACTCTGTTTATCTCTGTTTATCTCTATTTGCCTCTGTTTCAATCTATTTAACTCTGTTTGCCACTGTTTAAATCTGTTTAACTCTGATTGCCTCTGTTTAACTCTGTTTAACTCTGTACTCCTATGTTTAACTCTATTGAACACTTTTTGCATCTGTTGAACTCTTTTACCTCGTTTTGCCTCTGCTCAACTCTGTTTAAATCTGTATGCCTCTGTTTCACTCAGTTTCAATCTGTTTGCCTCTGTTTAACTCTGTTGAACTCTGTTTAATTCTGTTTAACTCTGTTTGCATCTGTTGAACTCTGTTTAACTCTGTTCATCTCTGTTTATCTCTAATTGCCTCTGTTTCAATCTGTTTAATTCTGTTTGCCACTGTTTAAATCTGTTTAACTCTGATTGCCTCTGTTCAACTCTGTTTAACTCTGTATGCCTCTGTTTCACTCAGTTTCCATCTGTTTGCCTCTGTTTAACTCTGTTTAACTCTGTTGAACTCTGTTTAATTCTGTTTAACTCTGTTTGCCTCTGTTTAACTCTATTTAACTCTGTTTGCCTCTGTTTAACGCTGTTTAACTCTGTTTACCTCTGTTGAACTCTGTTTCACTCAGTTTCCATCTGTTTCCCTCTGTTTAACTCTGTTGAACTCTGCTTACCTATGTTTAACTCTGTTTAACTCTGTTCGTCTCTCTTTACCTCTGTTTAACTCTGTTTAAATCTGTTTGCCTCTGTTTAGCTCTGTTTAACACTGTTTGCTTCTGTTCAACTCTGTTTAACTCTGTTTGCCTCGGTTTAACTCTTTTTCACTCTGTTTCCCTCTGTTTACCTGTGTTTAACTCTGTTTAACTCTGTTTATCTCTGTTCAACTCTGTTAGCCTCTGTTTCAATCTATTTAGCTCTGCTTGCCTCTGTTCAACTCTGTTTAACTCTGTTTCACTCTGTTTCCTTCTGTTTGCCTCTGTTTAACTCTGTTTAACTCTGTTGAACTCTGTTTGTCTCCGTTGAACTCTGTTTGCCCCTGTTTCAATCTATTTAACTCTGTTTGCCTCTGTTTAATTCTGTTTAACTCTGTTTGCCACTGTTTAATTCTATTTAACTCTGTTTGCCTCTGTTTAACGCTATTTAACTCTGCTTGCCTCTCTTTAACACTGTTTAACTCTGTTTGCCTCTGTTCAACTCTATTTAACTCTGTTTGCCTCTGTTTAACGCTGTTTCAGTCTGTTTGCCTCTGTTTAACGCTGTTTCAGTCTGTTTGCCTCTGCTCAACTCTGTTTAACTCTGTTTGCCTATGTTTAACTCTGTATAACTCTGTTCGCCTCTCTTTGCCTCTGTCTAACTCTGTTTAACTCTTTTTAACTCGGTTTGCCTCTGTTCAGCTCTGTTTAACTCTGTATGCCTCTGTTTACTCTGTTTCACTCTGTTTCCCTCTGTTTGCCTCTGTTTCAATCTGTTGAACTCTTTTTGTCTCTGTTGAACTCTCTTTGCCTCTGTTTCAATCTATTTAACTCTGTTTGCCTCTGTTTAATTCTGTTTAACTCTGTTTGCCACTGTTTAACTCTATTTAACTCTGTTTGGATCTGTTTAACGTTGTTTAAGTCTGTTTGCCTCTGTTTAACTCTGTTTAACTCTGTATGCCTCTTTTAACTCTGTTTCACTCAGTTTCCATCTGTTTCCCTCTGTTTAACTCTGTTTAACGATGTATGCCTCTCTTTAACACTGTTTCACTCAGTTTCCCTCTGTTTGCCTCTGTGTAACTCTGTTTAACTCTGTTTGTCTCTGTTTAACTCTGTTTAACTCTGTTTGCATCTGTTTAACTCTGTTTGCCTCTGTTCAACTCTGTTTAACTCCGTTTGCCTCGGTTTAACTCTGTTTCACGCTGTTTCCCTCTGTTTGCCTCTGCTTAAGTCTGTTTAAATCTGTTGTACTCTGTTTATCTCTGTTGAACTCTGTTTGCATCTGTTTCATTCTATTTAACTCTGTTTGCCTCTGCTCAACTCTGTTTAACTCTGTATGCCTCTGTTTAACTCTGTTCACTCTGTTTCCCTCTGTTTGCATCTGTTTAACTCTGTTGGACTCTGTTTATCTCTGTTTATCTCTATTTGCCTCTGTTTCAATCTATTTAACTCTGTTTGCCACTGTTTAAATCTGTTTAACTCTGATTGCCTCTGTTTAACTCTGTTTAACTCTGTACTCCTATGTTTAACTCTATTGAACACTTTTTGCATCTGTTGAACTCTTTTACCTCTTTTTGCCTCTGCTCAACTCTGTTTAAATCTGTATGCCTCTGTTTCACTCAGTTTCAATCTGTTTGCCTCTGTTTAACTCTGTTGAACTCTGTTTAATTCTGTTTAACTCTGTTTGCATCTGTTGAACTCTGTTTAACTCTGTTCATCTCTGTTTATCTCTAATTGCCTCTGTTTCAATCTGTTTAATTCTGTTTGCCACTGTTTAAATCTGTTTAACTCTGATTGCCTCTGTTCAACTCTGTTTAACTCTGTATGCCTCTGTTTCACTCAGTTTCCATCTGTTTGCCTCTGTTTAACTCTGTTTAACTCTGTTGAACTCTGTTTAATTCTGTTTAACTCTGTTTGCCTCTGTTTAACTCTATTTAACTCTGTTTGCCTCTGTTTAACGCTGTTTAACTCTGTTTACCTCTGTTGAACTCTGTTTCACTCAGTTTCCATCTGTTTCCCTCTGTTTAACTCTGTTGAACTCTGCTTACCTATGTTTAACTCTGTTTAACTCTGTTCGTCTCTCTTTACCTCTGTTTAACTCTGTTTAAATCTGTTTGCCTCTGTTTAGCTCTGTTTAACACTGTTTGCTTCTGTTCAACTCTGTTTAACTCTGTTTGCCACGGTTTAACTCTTTTTCACTCTGTTTCCCTCTGTTTACCTGTGTTTAACTCTGTTTAACTCTGTTTATCTCTGTTCAACTCTGTTAGCCTCTGTTTCAATCTATTTAGCTCTGCTTGCCTCTGTTCAACTCTGTTTAACTCTGTTTCACTCTGTTTCCTTCTGTTTGCCTCTGTTTAACTCTGTTTAACTCTGTTGAACTCTGTTTGTCTCCGTTGAACTCTGTTAGCCCCTGTTTCAATCTATTTAACTCTGTTTGCCTCTGTTTAATTCTGTTTAACTCTGTTTGCCTCTGTTCAACTCTATTTAACTCTGTTTGCCTCTGTTTAACGCTGTTTCAGTCTGTTTGCTTCTGTTTAACTCTGTTTAACTCTGTTTGCCTCTGCTCAACTCTGTTTAACTCTGTTTGCCTATGTTTAACTCTGTATAACTCTGTTCGCCTCTCTTTGCCTCTGTCTAACTCTGTTTAACTCTTTTTAACTCGGTTTGCCTCTGTTCAGCTCTGTTTAACTCTGTATGCCTCTGTTTAATCTGTTTCACTCTGTTTCCCTCTGTTTGCCTCTGTTTCAGTCTGTTGAACTCTTTTTGTCTCTGTTCAACTCTGTTTGCCTCTGTTTCAATCTATTTAACTCTGTTTGCCTCTGTTTAATTCTGTTTAACACTTTTTGCCTCTGTTTAACGTTGTTTAACTCTGTTTGCCTCTGTTTAACTCTGTTTAACTCTGTATGCCTCTTTTAACTCTGTTTCACTCAGTTTCCATCTGTTTGCCTCTGTTTAAATCTGTTTGAAGATGTATGCCTCTCTTTAACACTGTTTCACTCAGTTTCCCTCTGTTTGCCTCTGTGTAACTCTGTTTAACTCTGTTCGTCTCTGTTTAACTCTGTTTAACTCTGTTTGCATCTGTTTAACTCTGTTTAACTCTGTTTGCCTCTGTTCAACTCTGTTTAACTCTGTTTCACTCTGTTCCCTTCTGTTTGCCTCTGTTTAACTCTGTTCAACTCTGTTTGCCTCTGTATCAATCTATTTAACTCTGTTTGCCTCTGTTCAACTCTGTTTAACTCTGTATGCCTCTCTTTAACACTGTTTAACTCTGTTTGCCTCTGTTCAACTCTATTTAACTCTGTTTGCCTCTGTTTAACGCTGTTTCAGTCTGTTTGCCTCTGTTTAACTCTGTTTAACTCTGTTTGCCTCTGCTCAACTCTGTTTAACTCTGTTTGCCTATGTTTAACTCTGTATAACTCTGTTCGCCTCTCTTTGCCTCTGTCTAACTCTGTTTAACTCTTTTTAACTCGGTTTGCCTCTGTTCAGCTCTGTTTAACTCTGTATGCCTCTGTTTACTCTGTTTCACTCTGTTTCCCTCTGTTTGCCTCTGTTTCAATCTGTTGAACTCTTTTTGTCTCTGTTGAACTCTCTTTGCCTCTGTTTCAATCTATTTAACTCTGTTTGCCTCTGTTTAATTCTGTTTAACTCTGTTTGCCACTGTTTAACTCTATTTAACTCTGTTTGGATCTGTTTAACGTTGTTTAAGTCTGTTTGCCTCTGTTTAACTCTGTTTAACTCTGTATGCCTCTTTTAACTCTGTTTCACTCAGTTTCCATCTGTTTCCCTCTGTTTAACTCTGTTTAACGATGTATGCCTCTCTTTAACACTGTTTCACTCTGTTTCCCTCTGTTTGCCTCTGTGTAACTCTGTTTAACTCTGTTCGTCTCTGTTTAACTCTGTTTAACTCTGTTTGCATCTGTTTAACTCTGTTTGCCTCTGTTCAACTCTGTTTAACTCCGTTTGCCTCGGTTTAACTCTGTTTCACGCTGTTTCCCTCTGTTTGCCTCTGCTTAAGTCTGTTTAAATCTGTTGTACTCTGTTTATCTCTGTTGAACTCTGTTTGCATCTGTTTCATTCTATTTAACTCTGTTTGCCTCTGCTCAACTCTGTTTAACTCTGTATGCCTCTGTTTAACTCTGTTCACTCTGTTTCCCTCTGTTTGCATCTGTTTAACTCTGTTGGACTCTGTTTATCTCTGTTTATCTCTATTTGCCTCTGTTTCAATCTATTTAACTCTGTTTGCCACTGTTTAAATCTGTTTAACTCTGATTGCCTCTGTTTAACTCTGTTTAACTCTGTACTCCTATGTTTAACTCTATTGAACACTTTTTGCATCTGTTGAACTCTTTTACCTCTTTTTGCCTCTGCTCAACTCTGTTTAAATCTGTATGCCTCTGTTTCACTCAGTTTCAATCTGTTTGCCTCTGTTTAACTCTGTTGAACTCTGTTTAATTCTGTTTAACTCTGTTTGCATCTGTTGAACTCTGTTTAACTCTGTTCATCTCTGTTTATCTCTAATTGCCTCTGTTTCAATCTGTTTAATTCTGTTTGCCACTGTTTAAATCTGTTTAACTCTGATTGCCTCTGTTCAACTCTGTTTAACTCTGTATGCCTCTGTTTCACTCAGTTTCCATCTGTTTGCCTCTGTTTAACTCTGTTTAACTCTGTTGAACTCTGTTTAATTCTGTTTAACTCTGTTTGCCTCTGTTTAACTCTATTTAACTCTGTTTGCCTCTGTTTAACGCTGTTTAACTCTGTTTACCTCTGTTGAACTCTGTTTCACTCAGTTTCCATCTGTTTCCCTCTGTTTAACTCTGTTGAACTCTGCTTACCTATGTTTAACTCTGTTTAACTCTGTTCGTCTCTCTTTACCTCTGTTTAACTCTGTTTAAATCTGTTTGCCTCTGTTTAGCTCTGTTTAACACTGTTTGCTTCTGTTCAACTCTGTTTAACTCTGTTTGCCTATGTTTAACTCTGTTTAACTCTGTTCGCCTCTCTTTGCCTCTGTCTAACTCTGTTTAACTCTTTTTAACTCGGTTTGCCTCTGTTCAGCTCTGTTTAACTCTGTTTGCCTCGGTTTAACTCTGTTTCACTCTGTTTCCCTCTGTTTAACTGTCTGTAAATCTGTTGAAATCTGTTTATCTCTGTTCAACTCTGTTTGACTCTGTATCAATCTATTTAACTCTGTTTGCCTCTGTTCAACTCTGTTTAACTTGTATGCCTCTGTTTACTCTGTTTCACTCTGTTTCCCTCTGTTTGCCTCTGTTTCACTCTGTTTAACTCTGTTGAACTCTGTTTGCCTCTGTTTGCCCATGTTTAACTCTGTTGTACTCTGTGTGCCTCTGTTTAACGCTGTTTAACTCTGTTTGCTTCTGTTTATCTCTGTTGAACTCTGTATGCCTCTGTATAACCCTGTTTAACACTGTATGCCTCTGTTTAACTCTGTTTCACTCTGTTTCCCTTATGTTTGCCCGTGTTTAACTCTGTTGAACTCTTTTTGTCTCTGTTGAACTCTGTGTGCATCTGTTACAATCTATTTAACTCTGTTTGCCTCTGTTTAATTCTGTTTAACTCTGTTTGCCACTGTTTAACTCTATTTAACTCTGTTTGCCTCTGTTTAACGCTGTTTAACTCTGTTTGCCTCTGTTTAACTCTGTATGCCTCTTTTAACTCTGTTTCACTCAGTTTCCATCTTTTTCCCTCTGTTTAACTCTGTTGAAATCTGCTTGCCTATGTTTAACTCTGTTTAAATCTGTTCGTCTGTCGTTACCTCTGTTTAACTCTGTTTAACTCTGTTTAACTCTGTTTGCCTCTGTTTAACTCTGTTTGCCTCTGTTCAACTATGTTCAACTCTGTTTGCCTCAGTTTAACTCTGTTTCATTCTGCTTCACTCTGTTTAACTCTGTTTAAATCTGTTGAACTCTGTTTATCTCTATTCAACTCTGTTTGCCTCTGTTTCAATCTATTTAACTCTGTTTGCCTCTGTTCAACTCTGTTTAACTCTGTATGCCTCTGTTTAACTCTGTTTCCCTCTGTTTGCCTCTGTTTAACTCTGTTGAACTCTTTTTGTCTCTGTTGAACTCTGTTTGCCTCTGTTTCAATCTATTTAACTCTGTTTGCCTCTGTTTAACGCTGTTTAACTCTGTTTAACGCTGTATGCCTCTTTTAACTCTGTTGAACTCTGTTTGCCTCTGTTTCAATCTATTTAACTCTGTTTGCCACTGATTAAATCTGTTTAACTCTGTTTAACTCTGTATACCTCTGTTTTACTCTGTTTCACTCTGTTTGCATCTGTTTAACTCTGTTTAACTCTGTTGAACTCTGTTTAATTCTGTTTAACTCTGTTTCCCTCTGTTTAACTCTGTTTAACTCTGTCTGCCTCTGTTCAACTGTGTTTAACTCTGTTTGCCTATGTTTAACTCTGTTTAACTCTGTTCGCCTCTCTTTGCCTCTGTCTAACTCTGTTTAACTCTGTTTGCCTCTGTTCAGCTCTGTTTAACTCTGTTTGCCTCGGTTTAACTCTGTTTCACAGTGTTTCCCTCTGTTTACCTGTCTTTAAATCTGTTGAAATCTGTTTATCTCTGTTCAACTCTGTTTGACTCTGTATCAATCTATTTAACTCTGTTTGCCTCTGTTCAACTCTGTTTAACTTGTATGCCTCTGTTTACTCTGTTTCACTCTGTTTCCCTCTGTTTGCCTCTGTTTCACTCTGTTTAACTCTGTTGAACTCTGTTTGCCTCTGTTTGCCCATGTTTAACTCTGTTGTACTCTGTGTGCCTCTGTTTAACGTTGTTTAACTCTGTTTGCTTCTGTTTATCTCTGTTGAACTCTGTATGCCTCTGTATAACCCTGTTTAACACTGTATGCCTCTGTTTAACTCTGTTTCACTCTGTTTCCCTTATGTTTGCCCGTGTTTAACTCTGTTGAACTCTGTTTGCCTCTTTGAACTCTATTTAACTCTGTTTGCCTCTGCTTCAATCTATTTAACTCTGTTTGCCTCTGTTTAACTCTATTTAACTCTGTTTGCCTCTGTTTAACTCTGTTTCACTCTGTTTCCCTCTGTTTGCCTAGGTTTAACTCTGTTGAACTCTTTTTGTCTCTGTTGAACTCTGTGTGCATCTGTTTCAATCTATTTAACTCTGTTTGCCTCTGTTTAATTCTGTTTAACTCTGTTTGCCACTGTTTAACTCTATTTAACTCTGTTTGCCTCTGTTTAACGCTGTTTAACTCTGTTTGCCTCTGTTTAACTCTATTTAACTCTGTTTGCCTCTGTTTAACTCTGTTTCACTCTGTTTCCCTCTGTTTGCCTAGGTTTAACTCTGTTGAACTCTTTTTGTCTCTGTTGAACTCTGTGTGCATCTGTTTCAATCTATTTAACTCTGTTTGCCTCTGTTTAATTCTGTTTAACTCTGTTTGCCACTGTTTAACTCTATTTAACTCTGTTTGCCTCTGTTTAACGCTGTTTAACTCTGTTTGCCTCTGTTTAGCTCTGTATGCCTCTTTTAACTCTGTTTCACTCAGTTTCCATCTTTTTCCCTCTGTTTAACTCGGTTTAACTCTGTTGAAATCTGCTTGCCTATGTTTAACTCTGTTTAAATCTGTTCGTCTGTCGTTACCTCTGTTTAACTCTGTTTAACTCTGTTTGCCTCTGTTTAACTCTGTTTGCCTCTGTTCAACTATGTTCAACTCTGTTTGCCTCAGTTTAACTCTGTTTCACTCTGCTTCCCTCTGTTTAACTCTGTTTAAATCTGTTGAACTCTGTTTATGTCTGTTCAACTCTGTTTGCCTCTGTTTCAATCTATTTAACTCTGTTTGCCTCTGTTCAACTCTGTTTAACTCTGTATGCCTCTGTTTAACTCTGTTTCCCTCTGTTTGCCTCTGTTTAACTCTGCTGAACTCTTTTTGTCTCTGTTGAACTCTGTTTGCCACTGTTTAACTCTATTTAACTCTGTTTGCCACTGTTTAACGCTGTTTAACTTTGTTTGCCTCTGTTTAACTCTGTTTAACTCTGTATGCCTCTTTTAACTCTGTTGAACTCTGTTTGCCTCTGTTTCAATCTATTTAACTCTGTTTGCCTCTGTTCAACTCTGTTTAACTCTGTATGCCTCTGTTTGCTCTGTTTCACTCTGTTTCCCTCTGTTTCACTCTGTTTAACTCTGTTGAACTCTGTTTGCCTCTGTTTAACGCTGTTTACATCTGTTTCCATCTGTTTATCTCTGCTGAACTCTGTATGCCTCTGTTTAACTCTGTATGCCTCTGTTTAACTCTGTTCCACTCTGTTTCCCTCTGTTTGCCAATGTTTAACTCTATTGAACTCTGTTTGCCTCTTTGAACTCTATTTAACTCTGTTTGCCTCTGCTTCAATCTATTTAACTCTGTTTGCCTCTGTTTAACTCTATTTAACTCTGTTTGCCTCTGTTTAACTCTGTTTCACTCTGTTTCCCTCTGTTTGCCTACGTTTAACTCTGTTGAACTCTTTTTGTCTCTGTTGAACTCTGTGTGCATCTGTTTCAATCTATTTAACTCTGTTTGCCTCTGTTTAATTCTGTTTAACTCTGTTTGCCACTGTTTAACTCTATTTAACTCTGTTTGCCTCTGTTTAACGCTGTTTAACTCTGTTTGCCTCTGTTTAGCTCTGTATGCCTCTTTTAACTCTGTTTCACTCAGTTTCCATCTTTTTCCCTCTGTTTAACTCTGTTTAACTCTGTTGAAATCTTCTTGCCTATGTTTAACTCTGTTTAAATCTGTTCGTCTGTCGTTACCTCTGTTTAACTCTATTAAACTCTGTTTGCCTCTGTTTAACTCTGTTTGCCTCTGTTCAACTATGTTCAACTCTGTTTGCCTCAGTTTAACTCTGTTTCACTCTGCTTCCCTCTGTTTAACTCTGTTTAAATCTGTTGAACTCTGTTTATCTCTGTTCAATTCTGTTTGCCTCTGTTTCAATCTATTTAACTCTGTTTGCCTCTGTTCAACTCTGTTTAACTCTGCATGCCTCTGTTTAACTCTGTTTCCCTCTGTTTGCCTCTGTTTAACTCTGCTGAACTCTTTTTGTCTCTGTTGAACTCTGTTTGCCACTGTTTAACTCTATTTAACTCTGTTTGCCACTGTTTAACGCTGTTTAACTTTGTTTGCCTCTGTTTAACTCTGTTTAACTCTGTATGCCTCTTTTAACTCTGTTGAACTCTGTTTGCCTCTGTTTCAATCTATTTAACTCTGTTTGCCACTGATTAAATCTGTTTAACTCTGTTTAACTCTGTATACCTCTGTTTTACTCTGTTTCACTCTGTTTGCATCTGTTCAACTCTGTTTAACTCTGTTGAACTCTGTTTAATTCTGTTTAACTCTGTTTCCCTCTGTTTAACTCTGTTTAACTCTGTTTGCCTCTGTTCAACTCTGTATAACTCTGTTTGCCTATGTTTAACTCTGTTTAACTCTGCTCGCCTCTCTTTGCCTCTGTCTAACTCTGTTTAACTCTTTTTAACTCTATTTGCCTCTGTTCAGCTCTGTTTAACTCTGTTTGCCTCTGTATCAATCTATTTAACTCTGTTTGCCTCTGTTCAACTCTGTTTAACTCTGTATGCCTCTGTTTGCTCTGTTTCACTCTGTTTCCCTCTGTTTCACTCTGTTTAACTCTGTTGAACTCTGTTTGCCTCTGTTTAACGCTGTTTACATCTGTTTCCATCTGTTTATCTCTGCTGAACTCTGTATGCCTCTGTTTAACTCTGTATGCCTCTGTTTAACTCTGTTCCACTCTGTTTCCCTCTGTTTGCCAATGTTTAACTCTATTGAACTCTTTTTGTCTCTGTTGAACTCTGTTTGCCCATGTTTAACTCTGTTGAACTCTGTATGCCTCTGATTAACTCTATTGAACTCTCTTTGCCTCTTTGAACTCTATTTAACTCTGTTTGCCTCTGCTAACTCTGTTAAACTCTGTTTGCCTCTGTTTAACTCTATTTAACTCTGTTTGCCTCTGTTTAACGCTGTTTAACTCTGTTTGCCTCTGTTGAACTCTGTTTAACTCTGTGCAAATCTGTTTGCCTCTGTTTAACTCTGTTGAACTCGGTTTGCTTATTTTAACTCTGTTTAACTCTGTTCGCCTCTCTTTACCTCTGTTTAAATCTGTTTATCTCTGTTTAACTCTGTTTGCCTATGTTTAACTCTGTTTAATCCTGTTTGCCTCGGTTCAACTCTGTTTAACTCTGTTTCCCTCTGTTTAACTCTGTTTAACACTGTTGAACTCTTTTTATCTCTGTTCAGCTCTGTTTGGCTCTGTTTCAATCTATTTAACTCTGTTTGCCTCTGTTCAACTCTGTTTAACTCTGTATGCCTCTGTTTAACTCTGTTTCCCTCTGTTTGCCTCTGTTTAACTCTGCTGAACTCTTTTTGTCTCTGTTGAACTCTGTTTGCCACTGTTTAACTCTATTTAACTCTGTTTGCCACTGTTTAACGCTGTTTAACTTTGTTTGCCTCTGTTTAACTCTGTTTAACTCTGTATGCCTCTTTTAACTCTGTTGAACTCTGTTTGCCTCTGTTTCAATCTATTTAACTCTGTTTGCCACTGATTAAATCTGTTTAACTCTGTTTAACTCTGTATACCTCTGTTTTACTCTGTTTCACTCTGTTTGCATCTGTTTAACTCTGTTTAACTCTGTTGAACTCTGTTTAATTCTGTTTAACTCTGTTTCCCTCTGTTTAACTCTGTTTAACTCTGTTTGCCTCTGTTCAACTCTGTTTAACTCTGTTTGCCTATGTTTAACTCTGTTTAACTCTGTTCGCCTCTCTTTGCCTCTGTCTAACTCTGTTTAACTCTTTTTAACTCTGTTTGCCTCTGTTCAGCTCTGTTTAACTCTGTTTGCCTCGGTTTAACTCTCTTTCACAGTGTTTCCCTCTGTTTACCTGTCTTTAAATCTGTTGAAATCTGTTTATCTCTGTTCAACTCTGTTTGCCTCTGTATCAATCTATTTAACTCTGTTTGCCTCTGTTCAAATCTGTTTAACTCTGTATGCCTCTGTTTGCTCTGTTTCACTCTGTTTCCCTCTGTTTCACTCTGTTTAACTCTGTTGAACTCTGTTTGCCTCTGTTTAACGCTGTTTACATCTGTTTCCATCTGTTTATCTCTGCTGAACTCTGTATGCCTCTGTTTAACTCTGTATGCCTCTGTTTAACTCTGTTCCACTCTGTTTCCCTCTGTTTGCCAATGTTTAACTCTATTGAACTCTTTTTGTCTCTGTTGAACTCTGTTTGCCCGTGTTTAACTCTGTTGAACTCTGTATGCCTCTGATTAACTCTATTGAACTCTCTTTGCCTCTTTGAACTCTATTTAACTCTGTTTGCCTCTGCTAACTCTGTTAAACTCTGTTTGCCTCTGTTTAACTCTATTTAACTCTGTTTGCCTCTGTTTAACGCTGTTTAACTCTGTTTGCCTCTGTTGAACTCTGTTTAACTCTGTGCAAATCTGTTTGCCTCTGTTTAACTCTGTTGAACTCGGTTTGCTTATGTTTAACTCTGTTTAACTCTGTTCGCCTCTCTTTACCTCTGTTTAAATCTGTTTATCTCTGTTTAACTCTGTTTGCCTATGTTTGACTCTGTTTAATCCTGTTTGCCTCGGTTCAACTCTGTTTAACTCTGTTTCCCTCTGTTTAACTCTGTCTAACACTGTTGAACTCTTTTTATCTCTGTTCAGCTCTGTTTGGCTCTGTTTCAATCTATTTGACTCTGTATGCCTCTGTTCAACTCTGTTTAACGCTGTATGCCTCGGTCTAACTCTGTTTCCCTCCCTTTCCTTCTGTTTGCCTCTGTTTAACTCTGTTTAACTCAGACCTCTGTTTATCTCTGTTGAACTCTGTTTGCCTCTGTTTCAATCTATTTAACTCTGTTTGCCTCTGTTTAATTCTGTTTAACTCTGTTTGCCACTGTTTAACTCTATTAAACTCTGTTTGCCTCTGTTTAACTCTGTTTGCCTCTGTTCAACTATGTTCAACTCTGTTTGCCTCAGTTTAACTCTGTTTCACTCTGCTTCCCTCTGTTTAACTCTGTTTAAATCTGTTGAACTCTGTTTATCTCTGTTCAACTCTGTTTGCCTCTGTTTCACTCTATTTAACTCTGTTTGCCTCTGTTCAACTCTGTTTAACTCTGCATGCCTCTGTTTAACTCTGTTTACATCTGTTTCCATCTGTTTATCTCTGCTGAACTCTGTATGCCTCTGTTTAAATCTGTATGCCTCTGTTTAACTCTGTTCCACTCTGTTTCCCTCTGTTTGCCAATGTTTAACTCTATTGAACTCTTTTTGTCTCTGTTGAACTCTGTTTGCCCGTGTTTAACTCTGTTGAACTCTGTATGCCTCTGATTAACTCTATTGAACTCTCTTTGCCTCTTTGAACTCTATTTAACTCTGTTTGCCTCTGCTAACTCTGTTAAACTCTGTTTGCCTCTGTTTAACTCTATTTAACTCTGTTTGCCTCTGTTTAACGCTGTTTAACTCTGTTTGCCTCTGTTGAACTCTGTTTAACTCTGTGCAAATCTGTTTGCCTCTGTTTAACTCTGTTGAACTCGGTTTGCTTATTTTAACTCCGTCTAACTCTGTTTCCCTCCCTTTCCTTCTGTTTGCCTCTGTTTAACTCTGTTTAACTCAGACCTCTGTTTATCTCTGTTGAACTCTGTTTGCCTCTGTTTCAATCTATTTAACTCTGTTTGCCTCTGTTTAATTCTGTTTAACTCTGTTTGCCACTGTTTAACTCTGTTTGCCTCTGTTCAACTATGTTCAACTCTGTTTGCCTCAGTTTAACTCTGTTTCACTCTGCTTCCCTCTGTTTAACTCTGTTTAAATCTGTTGAACTCTGTTTATCTCTGTTCAACTCTGTTTGCCTCTGTTTCAATCTATTTAACTCTGTTTGCCTCTGTTCAACTCTGTTTAACTCTGCATGCCTCTGTTTAACTCTGTTTCCCTCTGTTTGCCTCTGTTTAACTCTGCTGAACTCTTTTTGTCTCTGTTGAACTCTGTTTGCCACTGTTTAACTCTATTTAACTCTGTTTGCCACTGTTTAACGCTGTTTAACTTTGTTTGCCTCTGTTTAACTCTGTTTAACTCTGTATGCCTCTTTTAACTCTGTTGAACTCTGTTTGCCTCTGTTTCAATCTATTTAACTCTGTTTGCCACTGATTAAATCTGTTTAACTCTGTTTAACTCTGTATACCTCTGTTTTACTCTTTGAACTCTATTTAACTCTGTTTGCCTCTGCTTCAATCTATTTAACTCTGTTTGCCTCTGTTTAACTCTATTTAACTCTGTTTGCCTCTGTTTAACTCTGTTTCACTCTGTTTCCCTCTGTTTGCCAGTGTTTAACTCTGTTGAACTCTTTTTGTCTCTGTTCAACTCTGTTACCTGTTTCAGTATATTTAACTCTGTTCGCCTCTGTTTCACTCTGTTTCCCTCTGTTTGCCTCTGTTTAACTCTATTTAACTCTGTTTGCCTCTGTTTAACGCTGTTTAACTCTGTATGCCTCTTTTAACTCTGTTTCACTCAGTTTCCATCTGTTTCCCTCTGTTTAACTCTGTTGAAATCTGCTTCCCTATGTTTAACTCTGTTTAACTCTGTTCGTCTGTCGTTACCTCTGTTTAACTCTGTTTCCCTCTGTTTAACTCTCTTTAACTCTTTTTGCCTCTGTTCAACTCTGTTTAACTCTGTTTGCCTATGTTTAACTCTGTTTAACTCTGTTCGCCTCTCTTTGCCTCTGTCTAACTCTTTTTAACTCTGTTTGCCTCTGTTCAGCTCTGTTTAACTCTGTTTGCCTCGGTTTAACTCTGTTTCACAGTGTTTCCCTCTGTTTACCTGTCTTTAAATCTGTTGAAATCTGTTTATCTCTGTTCAACTCTGTTTGCCTCTGTATCAATCTATTTAACTCTGTTTGCCTCTGTTCAACTCTGTTTAACTCTGTATGCCTCTGTTTACTCTGTTTCACTCTGTTTCCATCTGTTTGCCTCTGTTTCACTCTGTTTAACTCTGTTGAACTCTGTTTGCCTCTGTTTAACGCTGTTTACATCTGTTTCCATCTGTTTATCTCTGCTGAACTCTGTATGCCTCTGTTTATCTCTGTTTAACCCTGTATGCCTCTGTTTAACTCTGTTCCACTCTGTTTCCCTCTGTTTGCCAATGTTTAACTCTGTTGAACTCTTTTTGTCTCTGTTGAACTCTGTTTGCCCGTGTTTAACTCTGTTGAACTCTGTATGCCTCTGATTAACTCTATTGAACTCTCTTTGCCTCTTTGAACTCTATTTAACTCTGTTTGCCTCTGCTAACTCTGTTAAACTCTGTTTGCCTCTGTTTAACTCTATTTAACTCTGTTTGCCTCTGTTTAACGCTGTTTAACTCTGTTTGCCTCTGTTGAACTCTGTTTAACTCTGTGCAAATCTGTTTGCCTCTGATTAACTCTGTTGAACTCGGTTTGCTTATGTTTAACTCTGTTTAACTCTGTTCGCCTCTCTTTAACTCTGTTTAACTCTGTTTATCTCTGTTTAACTCTGTTTGCCTCTGTTTAACTCTGTTTAACTCTGTATGCCTCTGTTTATCTCTGTTTAACTCTGTATGCCTCTGTTTAACTCTGTTCCACTCTGTTTCCCTCTGTTTGCCAATGTTTAACTCTGTTGAACTCTTTTTGTCTCTGTTGAACTCTGTTTGCCCGTGTTTAACTCTGTTGAACTCTGTATGCCTCCGATTAACTCTATTGAACTCTCTTTGCCTCTTTGAACTCTATTTAACTCTGTTTGCCTCTGCTAACTCTGTTAAACTCTGTTTGCCTCTGTTTAACTCTATTTAACTCTGTTTGCCTCTGTTTAACGCTGTTTAACTCTGTTTGCCTCTGTTGGACTCTGTTTAACTCTGTGCAAATCTGTTTGCCTCTGATTAAATCTGTTGAACTCGGTTTGCTTATGTTTAACTCTGTTTAACTCTGTTCGCCTCTCTTTACCTCTGTTTAACTCTGTTTATCTCTGTTTAACTCTGTTTGCCTCTGTTTAACTCTGTTTAATCCTGTTTGCCTTGGTTCAACTCTGTTTAACTCTGTTTCCCTCTGTTTAACTCTGTCTAACACTGTTGAACTCTTTTTATCTCTGTTCAACTCTGTTTGGCTCTGTTTCAATCTATTTGACTCTGTATGCCTCTGTTCAACTCTGTTTAACGCTGTATGCCTCCGTCTAACTCTGTTTCCCTCTCTTTCCTTCTGTTTGCCTCTGTTTAACTCTGTTTAACTCAGACCTCTGTTTATCTCTGTTGAACTCTGTTTGCCTCTGTTTCAATCTATTTAACTCTGTTTGCCTCTGTTTAATTCTGTTTAACTCTGTTTGCCACTGTTTAACTCTATTAAACTCTGTTTGCCTCTGTTTAACGCTGTTTAACTCTGTTTGCCACTGTTTAACTCTCTTTAACTCTGAATGCCTCTTTTAACTCTGTTCAACTCTGTTTCCCTCTGTTTCAATCTATTTAACTCTGTTTGCCTCTGTTCAACTCTGTTTACCTCTGCATGCCTCTGTTTAACTCTGTTTCACTTTGTTTACCTCTGTTTAACTCGGTTTAACTCTGTTGAACTCTGTTTATCTCTGTTGAACTCTGTTTGCCTCTGTTGAACTTGGTTTAACTCTGTTGAACTCTGTTTATGTCTGTTGAAATCTGTTTGCCTCTGTTTCAATCTATTTAACTCTGTTTGCCTCTGTTTAACTCTATTTAACTCTGTTTGCCTCTGTTTAACGCTGTTTAACTCTGTTTGCCTCTGTTGAACTCTGTTTAACTCTGTGCAAATCTGTTTGCCTCTGTTTAACTCTGTTGAACTCGGTTTGCTTATGTTTAACTCTGTTTAACTCTGGTCGCCTCTCTTTACCTCTGTTTAACTCTGTTTATCTCTGTTTAACTCTGTTTGCCTCTGTTTAACTCTGTTTAATCCTGTTTGCCTTGGTTCAACTCTGTTTAACTCTGTTTCCCTCTGTTTAACTCTGTTTAACACTGTTGAACTATTTTTTTCTCTGTTCAACTCTGTTTGGCTCTGTTTCAATCTATTTGACTCTGTATGCCTCTGTTCAACTCTGTTTAACGCTGTATGCCTCCGTCTAACTCTGTTTCCCTCTCTTTCCTTCTGTTTGCCTCTGTTTAACTCTGTTTAACTCAGACCTCTGTTTAATTCTGTTTAACTCTGTTTGCCACTGTTTAACTCTATTAAACTCTGTTTGCCTCCGTTTAACGCTGTTTCCCTCTGTTTGCCACTGTTTAACTCTCTTTAACTCTGAATGCCTCTTTTAACTCTGTTCAACTCTGTTTCCCTCTGTTTCAATCTATTTAACTCTGTTTGCCTCTGTTCAACTCTGTTTACCTCTGCATGCCTCTGTTTAACTCGGTTTCACTTTGTTTACCTCTGTTTAACTCGGTTTAACTCTGTTGAACTCTGTTTATCTCTGTTGAACTCTGTTTGCCTCTGTTGAACTTGGTTTAACTCTGTTGAACTCTGTTTATGTCTGTTGAAATCTGTTTGCCTCTGTTTCAATCTATTTAACTCTGTTTGACTCTGTTTAACTCTGTTTAACTCTGTTTAGCTCTGTTTGCCTCTGTCTCACTATGTTTAACTCTGTTTGCCTCCGTTCAACTCTGTGTAACTCTGTTTGCCTCTGTTTAACTCTGTTTCACTCTATTTCCCTCTGTTTGCCTCTGTTTAGCTCTGTTTAACTCTGTTGAACTCTGTTTATCTCTGTTGAACTCTGTTTGCCTCTGTTTCAATCTGTTTAACTCTGTTTGCCTCTCTTTAATTCTGTTTAACTCTGTTTGCCACTGTTTAATTCTATTTAACTCTGTTTGCCTGTGTTTAACGCTATTTCACTCTGCTTGCCTCTCTTTAACACTGTTTAACTCCGTTTGCCTCTGTTCAACTCTATTTAACTCTGTTTGCCTCTGTTTAACTCTGTTTAACTCTGTTTGCCTCTGTTCAACGCTGTTTAACTCTGTTTGCCTATGTTTAACTCTGTTTAACTCTGTTCGCCTCTCTTTGCCTCTGTCTAACTCTGTTTAACTCCTTTTAACTCTGTTTGCCTCTGTTCAGCTCTGGTTAACTCTGTTTGCCTCGGTTTAACTCTGTTTCACTCTGTTTCCCTCTGTTTACCTGTCTTTAAATCTGTTGAAATCTGTTTATCTCTGTTCAACTCTGTTTGCCTCTGTATCAATCTATTTAACTCTGTTTGCCTCTGTTCAACTCTGTTTAACTCTGTATGCCTCTGTTTACTCTGTCTTACGCTGTTTCCCTCTGTTTGCCTCTGTTTCAATCTGTTTATCTCTGTTCAACTCTGTTTGCCTCTGTATCAATCTATTTAACTCTGTTTGCCTCTGTTTAACGCTGTTTAACTCTGTTTGCCACTGTTTAACTCTATTAAACTCTGTTTGCCTCCGTTTAACGCTGTTTAACTCTGTTTGCCTCTGTTTAACTCTCTTAAACTCTGTATGCCTCTTTTAACTCTGTTCAACTCTGTTTCCCTCTGTTTGCCTCTGTTTAACTTTGTTTGCCTCTGTTTAACTCTGTTTAACTGTATGCCTCTGTTTCACTCTATTGAACACTGTTTGCCTCTTTTGAACTCTGTTTACCTCTTTGTGCCTCTGTTCAACTCTGTTTAACTCTGTATGCCTCTGTTTAACTCTGTTTAACTCTGTTTGCCTCTGTTTAAATCTATTTAACTCTGCTTGCCTCTCTTTAACGCTGTTAAACTCTGTTTGCCTCTGTTTAACTCTGTTTCACTCAGTTTCCATCTGTTTCCCTCTGTTTAACTCTGATTAACTCTGTTGAACTCTGCTTGCCTATGTTTAACTCTGCTTAACTCTGTTCATCTCTCTTTACCACTGTTTAACTCTGTTTAAATCTGTTTAACTCCGTTTGCCTCAGTTTAACTCTGTTTAACTCTGTTTGCCTCTGTTCAACTCTCTTTAACTCTGTTTGCCTCGGTTCAACTCTGTTTCATTCTGTTTCCCTCTGTTTACCTTTGCTTAACTCTGCTGAACTCTGTTTATCTCTGTTCAACTCTGTTTGCCTCTGTTTCAATCTATTTAACTCTGTTTGCATCTGATCAACTCTGTTTAACTCTGTATGCCTCTGTTTAATTCTGTTTCACTCAGTTTCCATCTGTTTGCCTCTGTTTAACTCTGTTTAACTCTGTTTAACGCTGTTAGCCTCGGTTTTACTCTGTTTCATTCAGTTTCCATCTGTTTCCCTCTGTTTAACTCTGTTTAACTCTGTTGAACTCTGCTTGCCTACGTTTAACTCTGTTTAACTCTGTTCGCCTCTCTTTGCCTCTGTTTAACTCTGTTTAACTCTGTTTGCCTATGTTTAACTCTGTTTAACTCTGTTCACCTCTCTTTGCCTCTGTTTAACTCTGTTTAATTCTGTTTGCCTCTGTTTAACTCTGTTTCCCTCTGTTTACCTTTGTTTAAATCTGTTGAAATCTGTTTATCTCTGTTCAACTCTGTTTGCCTCTGTCTCAATCTATTTAACTCTGTTTGCCTCTGTTCAACTCTGTTTAACTCTGTATACCTCTGTTTAACTCTGTTTAACTCTGTTGAACTCTGTTTGCCTCTCTTTAAATCTGTTGCACTCTGTTTGACTCTGTTGAACTCTGTTTGCCTCTGTTTGCCCGTGTTTAACTCTGTTGAACTCTGTATGCCTCTGTTTAACGCAGTTTAACTCTGTTTGCAACTGTTTACCTCTGTTTAAGTCTGTATGCCTCTGTTTAACTCTGTTTAACTCTGTATACCCCTGTTTTACTCTGTTTCACTCTGTTTGCATCTGTTTAACTCTGTTTAACTCTGTTTAACTCTGTTTGCCTCTGTTCAACTCTGTTTAACTCTGTTTGCCTCTTTTTTCCTCTGTTTGCCTCTCTTTAACACTGTTTCACTCTGTTTGCCTCTGTTTAACTCTGTTTAACTCTGTTTGGCTATGTTTAACTCTGTTTAACTCTGTTCGCCTCTCTTTGCCTCTGTTTCACTCTGTTTAACTCTGTTTAACTCTGTTTACCTCTGTTCAGCTCTGTTTAACTCTGTTTGCCTCGGTTTAACTCTGTTTCACTCTGTTACCCTCTGTTTACCTGTGTTTAAATCTGTTGAAATCTGTTTATCTCTGTTAAACTCTGTGTGCCTCTGTCTCAATCTATTTAACTCTGTTTGCCTCTGTTCATCTCTGTTTAACTCGGTATGCCTCTGTTTAACTCTGTTTAACACTGTTGAACTCTGTTTGTCTCTGTTGAACTCTGTTTGCCCGTGTTTAACTCTGTTGAACTCTGTATGCCTCTGTTTAACGCTGTTTAACTCTGTTTGAATCTGTTTATATCTGTTTAACTCTGTATGCCTCTGTTTAACTCTGCTTAACTCTTTATGCCTCTGTTTAACTCTGTTTCACTCTGTTTCCCTCTGATTGCCCGTGTTTAACTTTGTTGAACTCTGTATGCCTCTGATTAACTCTATTGAACTCTGTTTGCCTCTGTCGAACTCTATTTAACTCTGTTTGCCTCTATTTAACTCTGCTAAACTCTGTTTGCCTCTGTTTAACTCTATTTAACTCTGTTTGCCTCTGTTTAACGCTGTTTAACTCTGTTTGCCTCTGTTTAACTCTGGTTAACTCTGTTTGCCTCTGTTCAACTCTGTTGAACTCTATTTGCTTATGTTTAACTCTGTTTAACTCTGTTCACCTTCTTTACCTCTGTTTAACTCTGTTTATCTCTGTTTAACTCTGTTTGTCTCTGTTTAACTCTGTTAACTCTGTTTGCCTCTGTTCAACTCTGTTTAACACTGTTTGCCTCGGTTTAACTCTGTTTCACTTAGTTTCCATCTGTTTACATGTATTTAACTCTGTTGAACACTTTTTATCTCTGTTCAACTCTGTTTGCCTCTGTTGAACTCTGTTTGCCTCTGTTTACCCGTGTTTAACTCTGTTGAACTCAGTTTATCTCTGTTGAACTCTGTTTGCCTCTGGTTAACTCTGTTTAACTCTGCATGCCTCTGTTTCACTCTATTGAACACTGTTTGCCTCTTTTGAACTCTGTTTACCTCTTTGTGCCTCTGTTCAACTCTGTTTAACTCTGTATGCCTCTGTTTAACTCTGTTTAACTCTGTTTGCCTCTGTTTAAATCTATTTAACTCTGCTTGCCTCTCTTTAACGCTGTTAAACTCTGTTTGCCTCTGTTTAACTCTGTTTCACTCAGTTTCCATCTGTTTCCCTCTGTTTAACTCTGATTAACTCTGTTGAACTCTGCTTGCCTATGTTTAACTCTGCTTAACTCTGTTCATCTCTCTTTACCACTGTTTAACTCTGTTTAAATCTGTTTAACTCCGTTTGCCTCAGTTTAACTCTGTTTAACTCTGTTTGCCTCTGTTCAACTCTCTTTAACTCTGTTTGCCTCGGTTCAACTCTGTTTCATTCTGTTTCCCTCTGTTTACCTTTGCTTAACTCTGCTGAACTCTGTTTATCTCTGTTCAACTCTGTTTGCCTCTGTTTCAATCTATTTAACTCTGTTTGCATCTGATCAACTCTGTTTAACTCTGTATGCCTCTGTTTAATTCTGTTTCACTCAGTTTCCATCTGTTTGCCTCTGTTTAACTCTGTTTAACTCTGTTTAACGCTGTTAGCCTCGGTTTTACTCTGTTTCATTCAGTTTCCATCTGTTTCCCTCTGTTTAACTCTGTTTAACTCTGTTGAACTCTGCTTGCCTATGTTTAACTCTGTTTAACTCTGTTCGCCTCTCTTTGCCTCTGTTTAACTCTGTTTAACTCTGTTTGCCTATGTTTAACTCTGTTTAACTCTGTTCACCTCTCTTTGCCTCTGTTTAACTCTGTTTAATTCTGTTTGCCTCTGTTTAACTCTGTTTCCCTCTGTTTACCTTTGTTTAAATCTGTTGAAATCTGTTTATCTCTGTTCAACTCTGTTTGCCTCTGTCTCAATCTATTTAACTCTGTTTGCCTCTGTTCAACTCTGTTTAACTCTGTATACCTCTGTTTAACTCTGTTTAACTCTGTTGAACTCTGTTTGCCTCTCTTTAAATCTGTTGCACTCTGTTTGACTCTGTTGAACTCTGTTTGCCTCTGTTTGCCCGTGTTTAACTCTGTTGAACTCTGTATGCCTCTGTTTAACGCAGTTTAACTCTGTTTGCAACTGTTTACCTCTGTTTAAGTCTGTATGCCTCTGTTTAACTCTGTTTAACTCTGTATACCCCTGTTTTACTCTGTTTCACTCTGTTTGCATCTGTTTAACTCTGTTTAACTCTGTTTAACTCTGTTTGCCTCTGTTCAACTCTGTTTAACTCTGTTTGCCTCTTTTTTCCTCTGTTTGCCTCTCTTTAACACTGTTTCACTCTGTTTGCCTCTGTTTAACTCTGTTTAACTCTGTTTGGCTATGTTTAACTCTGTTTAACTCTGTTCGCCTCTCTTTGCCTCTGTTTCACTCTGTTTAACTCTGTTTAACTCTGTTTACCTCTGTTCAGCTCTGTTTAACTCTGTTTGCCTCGGTTTAACTCTGTTTCACTCTGTTACCCTCTGTTTACCTGTGTTTAAATCTGTTGAAATCTGTTTATCTCTGTTAAACTCTGTGTGCCTCTGTCTCAATCTATTTAACTCTGTTTACCTCTGTTCAACTCTGTTTAACTCGGTATGCCTCTGTTTAACTCTGTTTAACACTGTTGAACTCTGTTTGTCTCTGTTGAACTCTGTTTGCCCGTGTTTAACTCTGTTGAACTCTGTATGCCTCTGTTTAACGCTGTTTAACTCTGTTTGAATCTGTTTATATCTGTTTAACTCTGTATGCCTCTGTTTAACTCTGCTTAACTCTTTATGCCTCTGTTTAACTCTGTTTCACTCTGTTTCCCTCTGATTGCCCGTGTTTAACTTTGTTGAACTCTGTATGCCTCTGATTAACTCTATTGAACTCTGTTTGCCTCTGTCGAACTCTATTTAACTCTGTTTGCCTCTATTTAACTCTGCTAAACTCTGTTTGCCTCTGTTTAACTCTATTTAACTCTGTTTGCCTCTGTTTAACGCTGTTTAACTCTGTTTGCCTCTGTTTAACTCTGGTTAACTCTGTTTGCCTCTGTTCAACTCTGTTGAACTCTATTTGCTTATGTTTAACTCTGTTTAACTCTGTTCACCTTCTTTACCTCTGTTTAACTCTGTTTATCTCTGTTTAACTCTGTTTGTCTCTGTTTAACTCTGTTAACTCTGTTTGCCTCTGTTCAACTCTGTTTAACACTGTTTGCCTCGGTTTAACTCTGTTTCACTTAGTTTCCATCTGTTTACATGTATTTAACTCTGTTGAACACTTTTTATCTCTGTTCAACTCTGTTTGCCTCTGTTGAACTCTGTTTGCCTCTGTTTACCCGTGTTTAACTCTGTTGAACTCTGTATGCCTCTGTTTAACGCTGTTTAACTCTGTTTGCATCTGTTTATCTCTGTTTAACTCTGTATGCCTCTGTTTAACTCTGCGTAACTCTTTATGCCTCTGTTTAACTCTGTTTCACTCTGTTTCCCTCTGATTGCCCGTGTTTAACTGTGTTGAACTCTGTATGCCTCTGATTAACTCTATTGAACTCTGTTTGCCTCTGTCGAACTCTATTTAACTCTGTTTGCCTCTATTTAACTCTGCTAAACTCTGTTTGCCTCTGTTTAACTCTATTTAACTCTGTTTGCCTCTGTTTAACGCTGTTTAACTCTGTTTGCCTCTGTTTAACTCTTTTTAACTCTGTGTAACTCTGTTTGCCTCTGTTTAACTCTGGTTAACTGTGTTTGCCTCTGTTCAACTCTGTTGAACTCTGTTTGCTTATGTTTAACTCTGTTTAACTCTGTTCACCTCTCTTTACCTCTGTTCAACTCTGTTTATCTCTGTTTAACTCTGTTTGCCTCTGTTTAACTCTGTTGAACTCTGTATGCCTCTGTTTAACTCTGTTGCACTCTGTTTCCCTCTGATTGCCCGTGTTTAACTGTGTTGAACTCTGTATGCCTCTGATTAACTCTATTGAAATCTGTTTGCCTCTGTGGAACTCTAGTTCACTCTGTTTGCCTCTGTTTAACTCTGCTAAACTCTGTTTGCCTCTGTTTAACTCTATTTAACTCTGTTTGCCTCTGTTTAACGCTGTTTAACTCTGTTTGCCTCTGTTTAACTCTGTTTCACTCAGTTTCCATCTGTTTCCCTCTGTTTAACTCTGATTAACTCTGTTGAACTCTGCTTGCCTATGTTTAACTCTGCTTAACTCTGTTCATCTCTCTTTACCACTGTTTAACTCTGTTTAAATCTGTTTAATTCCGTTTGCCTCAGTTTAACTCTGTTTAACTCTGTTTGCCTCTGTTCAACTCTCTTTAACTCTGTTTGCCTCGGTTCAACTCTGTTTCATTCTGTTTCCCTCTGTTTACCTTTGCTTAACTCTGCTGAACTCTGTTTATCTCTGTTCAACTCTGTTTGTCTCTGTTTCAATCTATTTAACTCTGTTTGCATCTGATCAACTCTGTTTAACTCTGTATGCCTCTGTTTAATTCTGTTTCACTCAGTTTCCATCTGTTTGCCTCTGTTTAACTCTGTTTAACTCTGTTTAACGCTGTTAGCCTCGGTTTTACTCTGTTTCATTCAGTTTCCATCTGTTTCCCTCTGTTTAACTCTGTTTAACTCTGTTGAACTCTGCTTGCCTATGTTTAACTCTGTTTAACTCTGTTCACCTCTCTTTGCCTCTGTTTAACTCTGTTTAACTCTGTTTGCCTATGTTTAACTCTGTTTAACTCTGTTCACCTCTCTTTGCCTCTGTTTAACTCTGTTTAATTCTGTTTGCCTCTGTTTAACTCTGTTTCCCTCTGTTTACCTTTGTTTAAATCTGTTGAAATCTGTTTATCTCTGTTCAACTCTGTTTGCCTCTGTCTCAATCTATTTAACTCTGTTTGCCTCTGTTCAACTCTGTTTAACTCTGTATACCTCTGTTTAACTCTGTTTAACTCTGTTGAAATCTGTTTGCCTCTCTTTAACTCTGTTGCACTCTGTTTGACTCTGTTGAACTCTGTTTGCCTCTGTTTGCCCGTGTTTAACTCTGTTGAACTCTGTATGCCTCTGTTTAACGCAGTTTAACTCTGTTTGCAACTGTTTACCTCTGTTTAAGTCTGTATGCCTCTGTTTAACTCTGTTTAACTCTGTATACCCCTGTTTTACTCTGTTTCACTCTGTTTGCATCTGTTTAACTCTGTTTAACTCTGTTTAACTCTGTTTGCCTCTGTTCAACTCTGTTTAACTCTGTTTGCCTCTTTTTTCCTCTGTTTGCCTCTCTTTAACACTGTTTCACTCTGTTTGCCTCTGTTTAACTCTGTTTAACTCTGTTTGGCTATGTTTAACTCTGTTTAACTCTGTTCGCCTCTCTTTGCCTCTGTTTCACTCTGTTTAACTCTGTTTAACTCTGTTTACCTCTGTTCAGCTCTGTTTAACTCTGTTTGCCTCGGTTTAACTCTGTTTCACTCTGTTACCCTCTGTTTACCTGTGTTTAAATCTGTTGAAATCTGTTTATCTCTGTTAAACTCTGTGTGCCTCTGTCTCAATCTATTTAACTCTGTTTGCCTCTGTTCAACTCTGTTTAACTCGGTATGCCTCTGTTTAACTCTGTTTAACACTGTTGAACTCTGTTTGTCTCTGTTGAACTCTGTTTGCCCGTGTTTAACTCTGTTGAACTCTGTATGCCTCTGTTTAACGCTGTTTAACTCTGTTTGAATCTGTTTATATCTGTTTAACTCTGTATGCCTCTGTTTAACTCTGCTTAACTCTTTATGCCTCTGTTTAACTCTGTTGCACTCTGTTTCCCTCTGATTGCCCGTGTTTAACTTTGTTGAACTCTGTATGCCTCTGATTAACTCTATTGAACTCTGTTTGCCTCTGTCGAACTCTATTTAACTCTGTTTGCCTCTATTTAACTCTGCTAAACTCTGTTTGCCTCTGTTTAACTCTATTTAACTCTGTTTGCCTCTGTTTAACGCTGTTTAACTCTGTTTGCCTCTGTTTAACTCTGGTTAACTCTGTTTGCCTCTGTTCAACTCTGTTGAACTCTATTTGCTTATGTTTAACTCTGTTTAACTCTGTTCACCTTCTTTACCTCTGTTTAACTCTGTTTATCTCTGTTTAACTCTGTTTGTCTCTGTTTAACTCTGTTAACTCTGTTTGCCTCTGTTCAACTCTGTTTAACACTGTTTGCCTCGGTTTAACTCTGTTTCACTTAGTTTCCATCTGTTTACATGTATTTAACTCTGTTGAACACTTTTTATCTCTGTTCAACTCTGTTTGCCTCTGTTGAACTCTGTTTGCCTCTGTTTACCCGTGTTTAACTCTGTTGAACTCTGTATGCCTCTGTTTAACGCTGTTTAACTCTGTTTGCATCTGTTTATCTCTGTTTAACTCTGTATGCCTCTCTTTAACTCTGCTTAACTCTTTATGCCTCTGTTTAACTCTGTTTCACTCTGTTTCCCTCTGATTGCCCGTGTTTAACTGTGTTGAACTCTGTATGCCTCTGATTAACTCTATTGAACTCTGTTTGCCTCTGTCGAACTCTATTTAACTCTGTTTGCCTCTATTTAACTCTGCTAAACTCTGTTTGCCTCTGTTTAACTCTATTTAACTCTGTTTGCCTCTGTTTAACGCTGTTTAACTCTGTTTGCCTCTGTTTAACTCTTTTTAACTCTGTGTAACTCTGTTTGCCTCTGTTTAACTCTGGTTAACTGTGTTTGCCTCTGTTCAACTCTGTTGAACTCTGTTTGCTTATGTTTAACTCTGTTTAACTCTGTTCACCTCTCTTTACCTCTGTTCAACTCTGTTTATCTCTGTTTAACTCTGTTTGCCTCTGTTTAACTCTGTTGAACTCTGTATGCCTCTGTTTAACTCTGTTGCACTCTGTTTCCCTCTGATTGCCCGTGTTTAACTGTGTTGAACTCTGTATGCCTCTGATTAACTCTATTGAACTCTGTTTGCCTCTGTGGAACTCTAGTTCACTCTGTTTGCCTCTGTTTAACTCTGCTAAACTCTGTTTGCCTCTGTTTAACTCTATTTAACTCTGTTTGCCTCTGTTTAACGCTGTTTAACTCTGTTTGCCTCTGTTTAACTCTGGTTAACTCTGTTTGCCTCTGTTCAACTCTGTTGAACTCTATTTGCTTATGTTTAACTCTGTTTAGCTCTGTTCACCTTCTTTACCTTTGTTTAACTCTGTTTATCTCTGTTTAACTCTGTCTCTGTTTAACTCTGTTAACTCTGTTTGCCTCTGTTCAACTCTGTTTAACACTGTTTGCCTCGGTTTAACTCTGTTTCACTTAGTTTCCATCTGTTTACATGTATTTAACTCTGTTGAACACTTTTTATCTCTGTTTGCCTCTGTTTCAATCTATTTGACTCTGTATGCCTCTGTTCAACTCTGTTTAACGCTGTATGCCTGCGTCTAACTCTGTTTCACTCTGTTTCCTTCTGTTTGCCTCTGATTAACTCTATTGAACTCTGTTTGCCTCTGTCGAACTCTATTTAACTCTGTTTGCCTCTATTTAACTCTGCTAAACTCTGTTTTCCTCTGTTTAACTCTATTTAACTGTGTTTGCCTCTGTTTAACGCTGTTTATCTCTGTTTGCCTCTGTTTAACTCTTTTTAACTCTGTGTAACTCTGTTTGCCTCTGTTTAACTCTGGTTAACTGTGTTTGCCTCTGTTCAACTCTGTTGAACTCTGTTTGCTTATGTTTAACTCTGTTTAACTCTGTTCACCTCTCTTTACCTCTGTTCAACTCTGTTTATCTCTGTTTAACTCTGTTTGCCTTTGTTTAACTCTGTTGAACTCTGTATGCCTCTGTTTAACTCTGTTGCACTCTGTTTCCCTCTGATTGCCCGTGTTTAACTGTGTTGAACTCTGTATGCCTCTGATTAAATCTATTGAACTCTGTTTGCCTCTGTGGAACTCTATTTCACTCTGTTTGCCTCTGTTTAACTCTGCTAAACTCTGTTTGCCTCTGTTTAACTCTATTTAACTCTGTTTGCCTCTGTTTAACGCTGTTTAACTCTGTTTGCCTCTGTTTAACTCTGGTTAACTCTGTTTGCCTCTGTTCAACTCTGTTGAACTCTATTTGCTTATGTTTAACTCTGTTTAACTCTGTTCACCTTCTTTACCTCTGTTTAACTCTGTTTATCTCTGTTTAACTCTGTTTGTCTCTGTTTAACTCTGTTACCTCTGTTTGCCTCTGTTCAACTCTGTTTAACACTGTTTGCCTCGGTTTAACTCTGTTTCACTTAGTTTCCATCTGTTTACATGTATTTAACTCTGTTGAACACTTTTTATCTCTGTTCAACTCTGTTTGCCTCTGTTTCAATCTATTTGACTCTGTATGCCTCTGTTCAACTCTGTTTAACGCTGTATGCCTCCGTCTAACTCTGTTTCACTCTGTTTCCTTCTGTTTGCCTCTGTTTAACTCTGTTTAACTCTGTTGAACTCAGTTTATCTCTGTTGAACTCTGTTTGCCTCTGGTTAACTCTGTTTAACTCTGCATGCCTCTGTTTCACTCTATTGAACACTGTTTGCCTCTTTTGAACTCTGTTTACCTCTTTGTGCCTCTGTTCAACTCTGTTTAACTCTGTATGCCTCTGTTTAAGTCTGTTTAACTCTGTTTGCCTCTGTTTAACTCTATTTAACTCTGCTTGCCTCTCTTTAACGCTGTTAAACTCTGTTTGCCTCTGTTTAACTCTGTTTCACTCAGTTTCCATCTGTTTCCCTCTGTGTAACTCTGATTAACTCTGTTGAACTCTGCTTGCCTATGTTTAACTCTGTTTAACTCTGTTCATCTCTCTTTACCTCTGTTTAACTCTGTTTAAATCTGTTTAACTCCGTTTGCCTCTGTTTAACTCTGTTTAACTCTGTTTAACGCTGTTTGCCTCGGTTTTACTCTGTTTCACTCAGTTTCCATCTGTTTCCCTCTGTTTAACTCTGTTTAATTTTGTTGAACTCTGCTTGCCTACGTTTAACTCTGTTTAACTCTGTTCGTCTCTCTTTAACTCTTTTTAACTCTGTTTAACTCTGTTTAACTCTGTTTTCCTGTGTTTAAATCTGCTTAACTCTGTATGCCTCTGTTTAATTCTGTTTTACTCTGTTTGCCACTGTTTAACTCTATTTAACTCTGTTTGCCTCTGTTCAAATCTGTTTAACGCTGTATGCCTCCGTCTAACTCAGTTTCACTCTGTTTCCCTCTGTTTGCCTCTGTTTCACTCTGTTTAACTCTGTTGAACTCTGTTCATCTCTGTTGAACTCTGTCTGCCTCTGTTTCAATCTATTTACCTCTGTTTGCCTCTGTTTAATTCTGTTTAACTCTGTTTGCCACTGTTTAACTCTATTAAACTCTGTTTGCCTCCGTTTAACGCTGTTTAACTCTGTTTACCTCTGTTGGACTCTGTTTAATTCTGGTTCAGTCTGTTTGCCTCTGTTTAACTCTATTTAACTCTGCTTGCCTCTCTTTAGCGCTGTTTAACGCGGTTTGCCTCTGCTTAACTCTGTTTCACTCTGTTTCCCTCTGATTGCCCGTGTTTAACTGTGTTGAACTCTGTATGCCTCTGATTAACTCTATTGAACTCTGTTTGCCTCTGTCGAACTCTATTTAACTCTGTTTGCCTCTATTTAACTCTGCTAAACTCTGTTTGCCTCTGTTTAACTCTATTTAACTCTGTTTGCCTCTGTTTAACGCTGTTTAACTCTGTTTGCCTCTGTTTAACTCTTTTTAACTCTGTGTAACTCTGTTTGCCTCTGTTTAACTCTGGTTAACTGTGTTTGCCTCTGTTCAACTCTGTTGAACTCTGTTTGCTTATGTTTAACTCTGTTTAACTCTGTTCACCTCTCTTTACCTCTGTTCAACTCTGTTTATCTCTGTTTAACTCTGTTTGCCTCTGTTTAACTCTGTTGAACTCTGTATGCCTCTGTTTAACTCTGTTGCACTCTGTTTCCCTCTGATTGCCCGTGTTTAACTGTGTTGAACTCTGTATGCCTCTGATTAACTCTATTGAACTCTGTTTGCCTCTGTGGAACTCTAGTTCACTCTGTTTGCCTCTGTTTAACTCTGCTAAACTCTGTTTGCCTCTGTTTAACTCTATTTAACTCTGTTTGCCTCTGTTTAACGCTGTTTAACTCTGTTTGCCTCTGTTTAACTCTGGTTAACTCTGTTTGCCTCTGTTCAACTCTGTTGAACTCTATTTGCTTATGTTTAACTCTGTTTAGCTCTGTTCACCTTCTTTACCTTTGTTTAACTCTGTTTATCTCTGTTTAACTCTGTCTCTGTTTAACTCTGTTAACTCTGTTTGCCTCTGTTCAACTCTGTTTAACACTGTTTGCCTCGGTTTAACTCTGTTTCACTTAGTTTCCATCTGTTTACATGTATTTAACTCTGTTGAACACTTTTTATCTCTGTTTGCCTCTGTTTCAATCTATTTGACTCTGTATGCCTCTGTTCAACTCTGTTTAACGCTGTATGCCTGCGTCTAACTCTGTTTCACTCTGTTTCCTTCTGTTTGCCTCTGATTAACTCTATTGAACTCTGTTTGCCTCTGTCGAACTCTATTTAACTCTGTTTGCCTCTATTTAACTCTGCTAAACTCTTTTTTCCTCTGTTTAACTCTATTTAACTGTGTTTGCCTCTGTTTAACGCTGTGTAACTCTGTTTGCCTCTGTTTAACTCTTTTTAACTCTGTGTAACTCTGTTTGCCTCTGCTTAACTCTGTTTAACTCGGTTTGCCTCTTTTCAACTCTGTTTAACTCTGTTTGCCTCTGTTTAACTCTGTTTAACTCTGTTTAACTCTTTTGAACTCTCTTTGCCTCTGTTTAACTCTGTTTACCTCTGTTGAACTCTGTTTGTCTCTGTTGAACTCTGTTTGCCTCTGTTTCAATCTATTTAACTCTGTTTGCCTCTGTGTAATTCTGTTTAACTCTGTTTGCCATTGTTTAACTCTATTTAACTCTGTTTGCCTCTGTTTAACGCTGTTTAACTCTGTTTGCATCTGTTTAACTCCCTTTAACTCTGTACGCCTCTTTTAACTCTGTTCAACTCTGTTTGCCTCTGTTTAAATCTGTTTCAACATGTTTGCCCCTGTTTAACTCTGTTTAGATCTGTTTGCCTCTGTTCATCTCTGTTTAAATCTGTTTGCCTCAGTTTAATTCTGTTTAACTCAGTTTGCCTCCATTTAACTCTATTTAACTCTGTTTGCCTCTGTTGAACTCCATTTAACTCTGTTTGCCTCTGTTTAACTCTGTTTAACTCTGTATACCTCTGTTTTACTCAGTTTCACTCTGTTTGTATCTGTTTAACTCTGTTTAACTCTGTTTGCCTCTGTTCAACTCTGCTTAACTCTGCTTAACTCAGTTTGCCTCTGTTTGCCTCTGTTTGCCTCTCTTTAACACTGTTTCACTCTGTTTGCATCTGTTTAACTCTGTTTAACTCTGTCTGCCTCTGTTCAACTCTGTTTAACTCTGTTTGCTTATGTTTAACTCTGTTGACCTCTGTTCAGCTCTGTTTAACTCTGTTTGCCTCAGTTTAACTCTGTTTCACTCTGTTACCCTCTGTTTACCTGTGTTTAAATCTGTTGAAATCTGTTTATCTCTGTTCAACTCTGTTTGCCTCTGTCTCAATCTATTTAACTCTGTTTGCCTCTGTTCAACTCTGTTTAACTCGGTATGCCTCTGTTGAACTCTGTTTGTCTCTGTTGAACTCTGTTTGCATCTGTTTGCCCGTGTTTAACTCTGTTGAACTCTGTATGCCTCTGTTTAACGCTGTTTAACTCTGTTTGCATCTGTTTATCTCTGTTTAACTCTGTATGCCTCTGTTTAACTCTGTTTAACTCTGTATGCCCGTGTTTAACTGTGTTGAACTCTGTATGCCTCTGATTAACTCTATTGAACTCTGTTTGCCTCTGTTGAACTCTATTTAACTCTGTTTGCCTCTGTTTAACTCTGCTAAACTCTGTTTGCCTCTGTTTAACTCTATTTAACTCTGTTTGCCTCTGTTTAACGCTGTTTAACTCTGTTTGCCTCTGTTGAACTCTGTTTAACTCTGTGCAAATCTGTTTGCCTCTGTTTAACTCTGGTTAACTGTGTTTGCCTCTGTTCAACTCTGTTGAACTCTGTTTGCTTATGTTTAACTCTGTTTAACTCTGTTCACCTCTCTTTACCTCTGTTCAACTCTGTTTATCTCTGTTTAACTCTGTTTGCCTTTGTTTAACTCTGTTGAACTCTGTATGCCTCTGTTTAACTCTGTTGCACTCTGTTTCCCTCTGATTGCCCGTGTTTAACTGTGTTGAACTCTGTATGCCTCTGATTAAATCTATTGAACTCTGTTTGCCTCTGTGGAACTCTATTTCACTCTGTGTGCCTCTGTTTAACTCTGCTAAACTCTGTTTGCCTCTGTTTAACTCTATTTAACTCTGTTTGCCTCTGTTTAACGCTGTTTAACTCTGTTTGCCTCTGTTTAACTCTGGTTAACTCTGTTTGACTCTGTTCAACTCTGTTGAACTCTATTTGCTTATGTTTAACTCTGTTTAACTCTGTTCACCTTCTTTACCTCTGTTTAACTCTGTTTATCTCTGTTTAACTCTGTTTGTCTCTGTTTAACTCTGTTAACTCTGTTTGCCTCTGTTCAACTCTGTTTAACACTGTTTGCCTCGGTTTAACTCTGTTTCACTTAGTTTCCATCTGTTTACATGTATTTAACTCTGTTGAACACTTTTTATCTCTGTTCAACTCTGTTTGCCTCTGTTTCAATCTATTTGACTCTGTATGCCTCTGTTCAACTCTGTTTAACGCTGTATGCCTCCGTCTAACTCTGTTTCACTCTGTTTCCTTCTGTTTGCCTCTGTTTAACTCTGTTGAACTCAGTTTATGTCTGTTGAACTCTGTTTGCCTCTGGTTAACTCTGTTTAACTCTGCATGCCTCTGTTTCACTCTATTGAACACTGTTTGCCTCTTTTGAACTCTGTTTACCTCTTTGTGCCTCTGTTCAACTCTGTTTAACGCTGTATGCCTCTGTTTAAGTCTGTTTAACTCTGTTTGCCTCTGTTTAACTCTATTTAACTCTGCTTGCCTCTCTTTAACGCTGTTAAACTCTGTTTGCCTCTGTTTAACTCTGTTTCACTCAGTTTCCATCTGTTTCCCTCTGTTTAACTCTGATTAACTCTGTTGAACTCTGCTTGCCTATGTTTAACTCTGTTTAACTCTGTTCATCTCTCTTTACCTCTGTTTAACTCTGTTTAAATCTGTTTAACTCCGTTTGCCTCTGTTTAACTCTGTTTAACTCTGTTTAACGCTGTTTGCCTCGGTTTTACTCTGTTTCACTCAGTTTCCATCTGTTTCCCTCTGTTTAACTCTGTTTAATTTTGTTGAACTCTGCTTGCCTACGTTTAACTCTGTTTAACTCTGTTCGTCTCTCTTTAACTCTCTTTAACTCTGTTTAACACTGTTTAACTCTGTTTTCCTGTGTTTAAATCTGCTTAACTCTGTATGCCTCTGTTTAATTCTGTTTTACTCTGTTTGCCACTGTTTAACTCTATTTAACTCTGTTTGCCTCTGTTCAAATCTGTTTAACGCTGTATGCCTCCGTCTAACTCAGTTTCACTCTGTTTCCCTCTGTTTGCCTCTGTTTCACTCTGTTTAACTCTGTTGAACTCTGTTCATCTCTGTTGAACTCTGTCTGCCTCTGTTTCAATCTATTTACCTCTGTTTGCCTCTGTTTAATTCTGTTTAACTCTGTTTGCCACTGTTTAACACTATTAAACTCTGTTTGCCTCCGTTTAACGCTGTTTAACTCTGTTTGCCTCTGTTGGACTCTGTTTAATTCTGGTTCAGTCTGTTTGCCTCTGTTTAACTCTATTTAACTCTGCTTGCCTCTCTTTAGCGCTGTTTAACGCGGTTTGCCTCTGTTTAACTCTGTTTCACTCAGTTTCCATCTGTTTCCCTCTGTTTAACTCTATTTAACTCTGTTGAACTCTGCTTGCCTATGTTTAACTCTGTTTAACTCTGTTCATCTCTCTTTACCTCTGTTTAACTCTGTTTAAATCTGTTTAACTCTGTTTGCCACTGTTTAACTCTGTTTGACTCTGTTTGCCTCTGTTCAACTCTATTTAACTCTGTTTGCCTCGGTTTAACTCTGCTACACTCTGTTTCACTCTGTTTATCTGTGTGTAACTCTGTTGAACTCTGTTTATCTCTGTTCAACTCTGTTTGCCACTGCTTCAGTCTATTTAACTCTGTTTGCATCTGTTCAACTCTGTTTAACACTGTATGCCCCTGTTTAACTCTGTTTCACTCAGTTTCCCTCTGTTTAACTCTGTTTAACTCTGTTGAACTCTGTTTACTTCTGTTTAACTCCGTTTGACTCTGTTTAACGCTGTTTAACTCTGTTTCCCTCGGTTTTACTCTGTTTCACCCAGTTTCCATCTGTTTCCCTCTGTTTAACTCTGTTTAACTCTGCTGAACTCTGCTTGCCTATGTTTAACTCTGTTTAACTCTGCTCGTCTCTTTTTACCTCTGTTTAACTCTGTGTAACTCTGTTTGCCTCTGCTTAACTCTGTTTAACTCGGTTTGCCTCTGTTCAACTCTGTTTAACTCTGTTTGCCTCTGTTTAACTCTGTTTAACTCTGTTTAACTCTTTTGAACTCTCTTTGCCTCTGTTTAACTCTGTTTACCTCTGTTGAACTCTGTTTGTCTCTGTTGAACTCTGTTTGCCTCTGTTTCAATCTATTTAACTCTGTTTGCCTCTGTGTAATTCTGTTTAACTCTGTTTGCCATTGTTTAACTCTATTTAACTCTGTTTGCCTCTGTTTAACGCTGTTTAACTCTGTTTGCATCTGTTTAACTCCCTTTAACTCTGTACGCCTCTTTTAACTCTGTTCAACTCTGTTTGCCTCTGTTTAAATCTGTTTCAACATGTTTGCCCCTGTTTAACTCTGTTTAGATCTGTTTGCCTCTGTTCATCTCTGTTTAAATCTGTTTGCCTCAGTTTAATTCTGTTTAACTCAGTTTGCCTCCATTTAACTCTATTTAACTCTGTTTGCCTCTGTTGAACTCCATTTAACTCTGTTTGCCTCTGTTTAACTCTGTTTAACTCTGTATACCTCTGTTTTACTCAGTTTCACTCTGTTTGCATCTGTTTAACTCTGTTTAACTCTGTTTGCCTCTGTTCAACTCTGCTTAACTCTGCTTAACTCGGTTTGCCTCTGTTTGCCTCTGTTTGCCTCTCTTTAACACTGTTTCACTCTGTTTGCATCTGTTTAACTCTGTTTAACTCTGTCTGCCTCTGTTCAACTCTGTTTAACTCTGTTTGCTTATGTTTAACTCTGTTGACCTCTGTTCAGCTCTGTTTAACTCTGTTTGCCTCAGTTTAACTCTGTTTCACTCTGTTACCCTCTGTTTACCTGTGTTTAAATCTGTTGAAATCTGTTTATCTCTGTTCAACTCTGTTTGCCTCTGTCTCAATCTATTTAACTCTGTTTGCCTCTGTTCAACTCTGTTTAACTCGGTATGCCTCTGTTGAACTCTGTTTGTCTCTGTTGAACTCTGTTTGCATCTGTTTGCCCGTGTTTAACTCTGTTGAACTCTGTATGCCTCTGTTTAACGCTGTTTAACTCTGTTTGCATCTGTTTATCTCTGTTTAACTCTGTATGCCTCTGTTTAACTCTGTTTAACTCTGTATGCCCGTGTTTAACTGTGTTGAACTCTGTATGCCTCTGATTAACTCCATTGAACTCTGTTTGCCTCTGTTGAACTCTATTTAACTCTGTTTGCCTCTGTTTAACTCTGCTAAACTCTGTTTGCCTCTGTTTAACTCTATTTAACTCTGTTTGCCTCTGTTTAACGCTGTGTAACTCTGTTTGCCTCTGTAGAACTCTGTTTAACTCTGTGCAAATCTGTTTGCCTCTGTTTAACTCTGGTTAACTGTGTTTGCCTCTGTTCAACTCTGTTGAACTCTGTTTGCTTATGTTTAACTCTGTTTAACTCTGTTCACCTCTCTTTACCTCTGTTCAACTCTGTTTATCTCTGTTTAACTCTGTTTGCCTTTGTTTAACTCTGTTGAACTCTGTATGCCTCTGTTTAACTCTGTTGCACTCTGTTTCCCTCTGATTGCCCGTGTTTAACTGTGTTGAACTCTGTATGCCTCTGATTAAATCTATTGAACTCTGTTTGCCTCTGTGGAACTCTATTTCACTCTGTTTGCCTCTGTTTAACTCTGCTAAACTCTGTTTGCCTCTGTTTAACTCTATTTAACTCTGTTTGCCTCTGTTTAACGCTGTTTAACTCTGTTTGCCTCTGTTTAACTCTGTTTACCTCTGTTGAACTCTGTTTGTCTCTGTTGAACTCTGTTTGCCTCTGTTTCAATCTATTTAACTCTGTTTGCCTCTGTGTAATTCTGTTTAACTCTGTTTGCCATTGTTTAACTCTATTTAACTCTGTTTGCCTCTGTTTAACGCTGTTTAACTCTGTTTGCATCTGTTTAACTCCCTTTAACTCTGTACGCCTCTTTTAACTCTGTTCAACTCTGTTTGCCTCTGTTTAAATCTGTTTCAACATGTTTGCCCCTGTTTAACTCTGTTTAGATCTGTTTGCCTCTGTTCATCTCTGTTTAAATCTGTTTGCCTCAGTTTAATTCTGTTTAACTCAGTTTGCCTCCATTTAACTCTATTTAACTCTGTTTGCCTCTGTTGAACTCCATTTAACTCTGTTTGCCTCTGTTTAACACTGTTTAACTCTGTATACCTCTGTTTTACTCAGTTTCACTCTGTTTGCATCTGTTTAACTCTGTTTAACTCTGTTTGCCTCTGTTCAACTCTGCTTAACTCTGCTTAACTCGGTTTGCCTCTGTTTGCCTCTGTTTGCCTCTCTTTAACACTGTTTCACTCTGTTTGCATCTGTTTAACTCTGTTTAACTCTGTCTGCCTCTGTTCAACTCTGTTTAACTCTGTTTGCTTATGTTTAACTCTGTTGACCTCTGTTCAGCTCTGTTTAACTCTGTTTGCCTCAGTTTAACTCTGTTTCACTCTGTTACCCTCTGTTTACCTGTGTTTAAATCTGTTGAAATCTGTTTATCTCTGTTCAACTCTGTTTGCCTCTGTCTCAATCTATTTAACTCTGTTTGCCTCTGTTCAACTCTGTTTAACTCGGTATGCCTCTGTTGAACTCTGTTTGTCTCTGTTGAACTCTGTTTGCATCTGTTTGCCCGTGTTTAACTCTGTTGAACTCTGTATGCCTCTGTTTAACGCTGTTTAACTCTGTTTGCATCTGTTTATCTCTGTTTAACTCTGTATGCCTCTGTTTAACTCTGTTTAACTCTGTATGCCCGTGTTTAACTGTGTTGAACTCTGTATGCCTCTGATTAACTCCATTGAACTCTGTTTGCCTCTGTTGAACTCTATTTAACTCTGTTTGCCTCTGTTTAACTCTGCTAAACTCTGTTTGCCTCTGTTTAACTCTATTTAACTCTGTTTGCCTCTGTTTAACGCTGTGTAACTCTGTTTGCCTCTGTAGAACTCTGTTTAACTCTGTGCAAATCTGTTTGCCTCTGTTTAACTCTGGTTAACTGTGTTTGCCTCTGTTCAACTCTGTTGAACTCTGTTTGCTTATGTTTAACTCTGTTTAACTCTGTTCACCTCTCTTTACCTCTGTTCAACTCTGTTTATCTCTGTTTAACTCTGTTTGCCTTTGTTTAACTCTGTTGAACTCTGTATGCCTCTGTTTAACTCTGTTGCACTCTGTTTCCCTCTGATTGCCCGTGTTTAACTGTGTTGAACTCTGTATGCCTCTGATTAAATCTATTGAACTCTGTTTGCCTCTGTGGAACTCTATTTCACTCTGTTTGCCTCTGTTTAACTCTGCTAAACTCTGTTTGCCTCTGTTTAACTCTATTTAACTCTGTTTGCCTCTGTTTAACGCTGTTTAACTCTGTTTGCCTCTGTTTAACTCTGGTTAACTCTGTTTGCCTCTGTTCAACTCTGTTGAACTCTGTTTGCTTATGTTTAACTCTGTTTAACTCTGTTCACCTTCTTTACCTCTGTTTAACTCTGTTTATCTCTGTTTAACTCTGTTTGTCTCTGTTTAACTCTGTTAACTCTGTTTGCCTCTGTTCAACTCTGTTTAACACTGTTTGCCTCGGTTTAACTCTGTTTCACTTAGTTTCCATCTGTTTACATGTATTTAACTCTGTTGAACACTTTTTATCTCTGTTCAACTCTGTTTGCCTCTGTTGAACTCTGTTTGCCTCTGTTTGCCCGTGTTTAACTCTGTTGAACTCTGTATGCCTCTGTTTAACGCTGTTTAACTCTGTTTGCATCTGTTTATCTCTGTTTAACTCTGTATGCCTCTGTTTAACTCTGCTTAACTCTTTATGCCTCTGTTTAACTCTGTTTCACTCTGTTTCCCTCTGACTGCCCGTGTTTAACTGTGTTGAACTCTGTATGCCTCTGATTAACTCTATTGAACTCTGTTTGCCTCTGTCGAACTCTATTTAACTCTGTTAGCCTCTATTTAACTCTGCTAAACTCTGTTTGCCTCTGTTTAACTCTATTTAACTCTGTTTGCCTCTGTTTAACGCTGTTTAACTCTGTTTGCCTCTGTTTAACTCTTTTTAACTCTGTGTAACTCTGTTTGCCTCTGTTTAACTCTGGGTAACTGTGTTTGCCTCTGTTCAACTCTGTTGAACTCTGTTTGCTTATGTTTAACTCTGTTTAACTCTGTTCACCTCTCTTTACCTCTGTTCAACTCTGTTTATCTCTGTTTAACTCTGTTTGCCTCTGTTTAACTCTGTTGAACTCTGTATGCCTCTATTTAACTCTGTTGCACTCTGTTTCCCTCTGATTGCCCGTGTTTAACTGTGTTGAACTCTGTATGCCTCTGATTAACTCTATTGAACTCTGTTTGCCTCTGTGGAACTCTAGTTCACTCTGTTTGCCTCTGTTTAACTCTGCTAAACTCTGTTTGCCTCTGTTTAACTCTATTTAACTCTGTTTGCCTCTGTTTAACGCTGTTTAACTCTGTTTGCCTCTGTTTAACTCTGGTTAACTCTGTTTGCCTCTGTTCAACTCTGTTGAACTCTATTTGCTTATGTTTAACTCTGTTTAACTCTGTTCACCTTCTTCACATCTGTTTTACTCTGTTTATCTCTGTTTAACTCTGTCTCTGTTTAACTCTGTTAACTCTGTTTGCCTCTGTTCAACTCTGTTTAACACTGTTTGCCTCGGTTTAACTCTGTTTCACTTAGTTTCCATCTGTTTACATGTATTTAACTCTGTTGAACACTTTTTATCTCTGTTCAACTCTGTTTGCCTCTGTTTCAATCTATTTGACTCTGTATGCCTCTGTTCAACTCTGTTTAACGCTGTATGCCTCCGTCTAACTCTGTTTCACTCTGTTTCCTTCTGTTTGCCTCTGATTAACTCTATTGAACTCTGTTTGCCTCTGTCGAACTCTATTTAACTCTGTTTGCCTCTATTTAACTCTGCTAAACTCTGTTTGCCTCTGTTTAACTCTATCTAACTCTGTTTGCCTCTGTTTAACGCTGTTTATCTCTGTTTGCCTCTGTTTAACTCTTTTTAACTCTGTGTAACTCTGTTTGCCTCTGTTTAACTCTGGTTAACTGTGTTTGCCTCTGTTCAACTCTGTTGAACTCTGTTTGCTTATGTTTAACTCTGTTTAACTCTGTTCACCTCTCTTTACCTCTGTTCATCTCTGTTTATCTCTGTTTAACTCTGTTTGCCTCTGTTTAACTCTGTTGAACTCTGTTCATCTCTCTTTACCTCTGTTTAACTCTGTTTAAATCTGTTTAACTCCGTTTGCCTCTGTTTAACTCTGTTTAACTCTGTTTAACGCTGTTTGCCTCGGTTTTACTCTGTTTCACTCAGTTTCCATCTGTTTCCCTCTGTTTAACTCTGTTGAACTCTGCTTGCCTACGTTTAACTCTGTTTAACTCTGTTTGTCTCTCTTTAACTCTGTTTAACTCTGTTTAACTCTGTTTTCCTGTGTTTAAATCTGCTTAACTCTGTATGCCTCTGTTTAATTCTGTTTTACTCTGTTTGCCACTGTTTAACTCTATTTAACTCTGTTTGCCTCTGTTCAATTCTGTTTAACGCTGTATGCCTCCGTCTAACTCAGTTTCACTCTGTTTCCCTCTGTTTGCCTCTGTTTCACTCTGTTTAACTCTGTTGAACTCTGTTCATCTCTGTTGAACTCTGTCTGCCTCTGTTTCAATCTATTTACCTCTGTTTGCCTCTGTTTAATTCTGTTTAACTCTGTTTGCCACTGTTTAACTCTATTAAACTCTGTTTGCCTCCGTTTAACGCTGTTTAACTCTGTTTGCCTCTGTTTAACACTCTTTAACTCTGTATGCCTCTTTTAACTCTGTTCAAATCTGTTTGCCCCTCTTTAAATCTGTTTAAACATGTTTGCCCCTGTTTAACTCTGTTTAGATCTGTTTGCCTCTGTTCAACTCTGTTTAACTCCGTATGCCTCTGTTTAACTCTGTTTAACTCTGTTGAACTCTGTTTGTCTCTGTTGAACTCTGTTTGCCTCTGTTTGCCCGTGTTTAACTCTGTTGAGCTCTGTATGCCTCTGTTTAACGCTGCTTAACTCTGTTTGCATCTGTTTAACTCTGTTTAACTCTGTATGCCTCTGTTTAACTCTGTTTAACTCTGTATGCCCGTGTTTAACTGTGTTGAACTCTGTATGCCTCTAATTAACTCTATTGAACTCTGTTTGCCTCTGTCGAACTCTATTTAACTCTGTTTGCCTCTGTTTAACGCTGTTTAACTCTGTTTGCCTCTGTTTAACTCTTTTTAACTCTGTGTAAATCTGTTTGCTTCTGTTTAACTCTGGTTAACTCTGTTTGCCTCTGTTCAACTCTGTTTAACTCTGTATACCTCTGTTTAACTCTGTTTAACTCTGTTGAACTCTGTTTGCCTCTCGTTAACTCTGTTGCACTCTGTTTGTATCTGTTGAACTCTGTTTGCCTCTGTTTGCCCGTGTTTAACTCTGTTGAACTCTGTATGCCTCTGTTTAACGCTGTTTAACTCAGTTTGCCTCCATTTAACTCTATTTAACTCTGTTTGCCTCTGTTGAACTCCATTTAACTCTGTTTGCCTCTGTTTAACACTGTTTAACTCTGTATACCTCTGTTTTACTCAGTTTCACTCTGTTTGCATCTGTTTAACTCTGTTTAACTCTGTTTGCCTCTGTTCAACTCTGCTTAACTCTGCTTAACTCGGTTTGCCTCTGTTTGCCTCTGTTTGCCTCTCTTTAACACTGTTTCACTCTGTTTGCATCTGTTTAACTCTGTTTAACTCTGTCTGCCTCTGTTCAACTCTGTTTAACTCTGTTTGCTTATGTTTAACTCTGTTGACCTCTGTTCAGCTCTGTTTAACTCTGTTTGCCTCAGTTTAACTCTGTTTCACTCTGTTACCCTCTGTTTACCTGTGTTTAAATCTGTTGAAATCTGTTTATCTCTGTTCAACTCTGTTTGCCTCTGTCTCAATCTATTTAACTCTGTTTGCCTCTGTTCAACTCTGTTTAACTCGGTATGCCTCTGTTGAACTCTGTTTGTCTCTGTTGAACTCTGTTTGCATCTGTTTGCCCGTGTTTAACTCTGTTGAACTCTGTATGCCTCTGTTTAACGCTGTTTAACTCTGTTTGCATCTGTTTATCTCTGTTTAACTCTGTATGCCTCTGTTTAACTCTGTTTAACTCTGTATGCCCGTGTTTAACTGTGTTGAACTCTGTATGCCTCTGATTAACTCCATTGAACTCTGTTTGCCTCTGTTGAACTCTATTTAACTCTGTTTGCCTCTGTTTAACTCTGCTAAACTCTGTTTGCCTCTGTTTAACTCTATTTAACTCTGTTTGCCTCTGTTTAACGCTGTGTAACTCTGTTTGCCTCTGTAGAACTCTGTTTAACTCTGTGCAAATCTGTTTGCCTCTGTTTAACTCTGGTTAACTGTGTTTGCCTCTGTTCAACTCTGTTGAACTCTGTTTGCTTATGTTTAACTCTGTTTAACTCTGTTCACCTCTCTTTACCTCTGTTCAACTCTGTTTATCTCTGTTTAACTCTGTTTGCCTTTGTTTAACTCTGTTGAACTCTGTATGCCTCTGTTTAACTCTGTTGCACTCTGTTTCCCTCTGATTGCCCGTGTTTAACTGTGTTGAACTCTGTATGCCTCTGATTAAATCTATTGAACTCTGTTTGCCTCTGTGGAACTCTATTTCACTCTGTTTGCCTCTGTTTAACTCTGCTAAACTCTGTTTGCCTCTGTTTAACTCTATTTAACTCTGTTTGCCTCTGTTTAACGCTGTTTAACTCTGTTTGCCTCTGTTTAACTCTGGTTAACTCTGTTTGCCTCTGTTCAACTCTGTTGAACTCTGTTTGCTTATGTTTAACTCTGTTTAACTCTGTTCACCTTCTTTACCTCTGTTTAACTCTGTTTATCTCTGTTTAACTCTGTTTGTCTCTGTTTAACTCTGTTAACTCTGTTTGCCTCTGTTCAACTCTGTTTAACACTGTTTGCCTCGGTTTAACTCTGTTTCACTTAGTTTCCATCTGTTTACATGTATTTAACTCTGTTGAACACTTTTTATCTCTGTTCAACTCTGTTTGCCTCTGTTGAACTCTGTTTGCCTCTGTTTGCCCGTGTTTAACTCTGTTGAACTCTGTATGCCTCTGTTTAACGCTGTTTAACTCTGTTTGCATCTGTTTATCTCTGTTTAACTCTGTATGCCTCTGTTTAACTCTGCTTAACTCTTTATGCCTCTGTTTAACTCTGTTTCACTCTGTTTCCCTCTGACTGCCCGTGTTTAACTGTGTTGAACTCTGTATGCCTCTGATTAACTCTATTGAACTCTGTTTGCCTCTGTCGAACTCTATTTAACTCTGTTAGCCTCTATTTAACTCTGCTAAACTCTGTTTGCCTCTGTTTAACTCTATTTAACTCTGTTTGCCTCTGTTTAACGCTGTTTAACTCTGTTTGCCTCTGTTTAACTCTTTTTAACTCTGTGTAACTCTGTTTGCCTCTGTTTAACTCTGGGTAACTGTGTTTGCCTCTGTTCAACTCTGTTGAACTCTGTTTGCTTATGTTTAACTCTGTTTAACTCTGTTCACCTCTCTTTACCTCTGTTCAACTCTGTTTATCTCTGTTTAACTCTGTTTGCCTCTGTTTAACTCTGTTGAACTCTGTATGCCTCTATTTAACTCTGTTGCACTCTGTTTCCCTCTGATTGCCCGTGTTTAACTGTGTTGAACTCTGTATGCCTCTGATTAACTCTATTGAACTCTGTTTGCCTCTGTGGAACTCTAGTTCACTCTGTTTGCCTCTGTTTAACTCTGCTAAACTCTGTTTGCCTCTGTTTAACTCTATTTAACTCTGTTTGCCTCTGTTTAACGCTGTTTAACTCTGTTTGCCTCTGTTTAACTCTGGTTAACTCTGTTTGCCTCTGTTCAACTCTGTTGAACTCTATTTGCTTATGTTTAACTCTGTTTAACTCTGTTCACCTTCTTCACATCTGTTTTACTCTGTTTATCTCTGTTTAACTCTGTCTCTGTTTAACTCTGTTAACTCTGTTTGCCTCTGTTCAACTCTGTTTAACACTGTTTGCCTCGGTTTAACTCTGTTTCACTTAGTTTCCATCTGTTTACATGTATTTAACTCTGTTGAACACTTTTTATCTCTGTTCAACTCTGTTTGCCTCTGTTTCAATCTATTTGACTCTGTATGCCTCTGTTCAACTCTGTTTAACGCTGTATGCCTCCGTCTAACTCTGTTTCACTCTGTTTCCTTCTGTTTGCCTCTGATTAACTCTATTGAACTCTGTTTGCCTCTGTCGAACTCTATTTAACTCTGTTTGCCTCTATTTAACTCTGCTAAACTCTGTTTGCCTCTGTTTAACTCTATCTAACTCTGTTTGCCTCTGTTTAACGCTGTTTATCTCTGTTTGCCTCTGTTTAACTCTTTTTAACTCTGTGTAACTCTGTTTGCCTCTGTTTAACTCTGGTTAACTGTGTTTGCCTCTGTTCAACTCTGTTGAACTATGTTTGCTTATGTTTAACTCTGTTTAACTCTGTTCACCTCTCTTTACCTCTGTTCATCTCTGTTTATCTCTGTTTAACTCTGTTTGCCTCTGTTTAACTCTGTTGAACTCTGTTCATCTCTCTTTACCTCTGTTTAACTCTGTTTAAATCTGTTTAACTCCGTTTGCCTCTGTTTAACTCTGTTTAACTCTGTTTAACGCTGTTTGCCTCGGTTTTACTCTGTTTCACTCAGTTTCCATCTGTTTCCCTCTGTTTAACTCTGTTGAACTCTGCTTGCCTACGTTTAACTCTGTTTAACTCTGTTTGTCTCTCTTTAACTCTGTTTAACTCTGTTTAACTCTGTTTTCCTGTGTTTAAATCTGCTTAACTCTGTATGCCTCTGTTTAATTCTGTTTTACTCTGTTTGCCACTGTTTAACTCTATTTAACTCTGTTTGCCTCTGTTCAATTCTGTTTAACGCTGTATGCCTCCGTCTAACTCAGTTTCACTCTGTTTCCCTCTGTTTGCCTCTGTTTCACTCTGTTTAACTCTGTTGAACTCTGTTCATCTCTGTTGAACTCTGTCTGCCTCTGTTTCAATCTATTTACCTCTGTTTGCCTCTGTTTAATTCTGTTTAACTCTGTTTGCCACTGTTTAACTCTATTAAACTCTGTTTGCCTCCGTTTAACGCTGTTTAACTCTGTTTGCCTCTGTTTAACACTCTTTAACTCTGTATGCCTCTTTTAACTCTGTTCAAATCTGTTTGCCCCTCTTTAAATCTGTTTAAACATGTTTGCCCCTGTTTAACTCTGTTTAGATCTGTTTGCCTCTGTTCAACTCTGTTTAACTCCGTATGCCTCTGTTTAACTCTGTTTAACTCTGTTGAACTCTGTTTGTCTCTGTTGAACTCTGTTTGCCTCTGTTTGCCCGTGTTTAACTCTGTTGAGCTCTGTATGCCTCTGTTTAACGCTGCTTAACTCTGTTTGCATCTGTTTAACTCTGTTTAACTCTGTATGCCTCTGTTTAACTCTGTTTAACTCTGTATGCCCGTGTTTAACTGTGTTGAACTCTGTATGCCTCTAATTAACTCTATTGAACTCTGTTTGCCTCTGTCGAACTCTATTTAACTCTGTTTGCCTCTGTTTAACGCTGTTTAACTCTGTTTGCCTCTGTTTAACTCTTTTTAACTCTGTGTAAATCTGTTTGCTTCTGTTTAACTCTGGTTAACTCTGTTTGCCTCTGTTCAACTCTGTTTAACTCTGTATACCTCTGTTTAACTCTGTTTAACTCTGTTGAACTCTGTTTGCCTCTCGTTAACTCTGTTGCACTCTGTTTGTATCTGTTGAACTCTGTTTGCCTCTGTTTGCCCGTGTTTAACTCTGTTGAACTCTGTATGCCTCTGTTTAACGCTGTTTAACTCTGTTTGCATCTGTTTACCTCTGTTTAAGTCTGTATGCCTCTGTTTAACTCTGTTCAACTCTGTATACCCCTGTTTTACTCTGTTTCACTCTGATTGCATCTGTTTAACTCTGTTTAACTCTATTTAACTCTGTTTGCCTCTGTTCAACTCTGTTTAACTCTGTTTAACTCTTTTTGCCTCTTTTTTCCTCTGTTTGCCTCTCTTTAACACTGTTTCACTCTGTTTGCCTCTGTTTAACTCTGTTTAACTCTGTTTGGCTATGTTTAACTCTGTTTAACTCTGTTCGCCTCTCTTTGCCTCTGTTTCACTCTGTTTATCTCTGTTTAACTCTGTTTACCTCTGTTAAGCTCTGTTTAACTCTGTTTGCCTCGGTTTAACTCTGTTTCACTCTGTTACCCTCTGTTTACCTGTGTTTAAATCTGTTGAAATCTGTTTATCTCTGTTCAACTCTGTTTGCCTCTGTCTCAATCTATTTAACTCTGTTTGCCTCTGTTCAACTCTGTTTAACTCGGTATGCCTCTGTTTAACTCTGTTTAACACTGTTGAACTCTGTTTGTCTCTATTGAACTCTGTTTGCCTCTGTTTGCCCGTGTTTAACTCTGTTGAACTCTGTATGCCTCTGTTTAACGCTGTTTAACTCTGTTTGCATCTGTTTATCTCTGTTTAACTCTGTATGCCTCTTTTTAACTCTGCTTAACTCTTGATGCCTCTGTTTAACTCTGTTTCACTCTGTTTCCCTCTGATTGCCCGTGTTTAACTGTGTTGAACTCTGTATGCCTCTGATTAACTCTATTGAACTCTGTTTGCCTCTGTCGAACTCTATTTATCTCTGTTTGCCTCTATTTAACTCTGCTAAACTCTGTTTGCCTCTGTTTAACTCTATTTAACTCTGTTTGCCTCTGTTTAACGCTGTTTAACTCTGTTTGCCTCTGTTTAACTCTTTTTAACTCTGTGTAACTCTGTTTGCCTCTGTTTAACTCTGGTTAACTGTGTTTGCCTCTGTTCAACTCTGTTGAACTCTGTTTGCTTATGTTATACTCTGTTTAACTCTGTTCACCTCTCTTTACCTCTGTTCAACTCTGTTTATCTCTGTTTAACTCTGTTTGCCTCTGCTTAACTCTGTTGAACTCTGTATGCCTCTGTTTAACTCTGTTGCACTCTGTTTCCCTCTGATTGCCCGTGTTTAACTGTGTTGAACTCTGTATGCCTCTGATTAACTCTATTGAACTCTGTTTGCCTCAGTGGAACTCTATTTCACTCTGTTTGCCTCTGTTTAATTCTCCTAAACTCTGTTTGCCTCTGTTTAACTCTATTTAACTCTGTTTGCCTCTGTTTAACTCTGGTTAACTCTGTTTGCCTCTGTTCAACTCTGTTGAACTCTATTTGCTTATGTTTAACTCTGTTTAACTCTGTTCACCTTCTTTACCTCTGTTTAACTCTGTTTATCTCTGTTTAACTCTGTTTGTCTCTGTTTAACTCTGTTAACTCTGTTTGCCTCTGTTCAACTCTGTTTAACACTGTTTGCCTCGGTTTAACTCTGTTTCACTTAGCTCCATCTGTTTACATGTATTTAACTCTGTTGAACACTTTTTATCTCTGTTCAACTCTGTTTGCCTCTGTTTCAATCTATTTGACTCTGTATGCCTCTGTTCAACTCTGTTTAACGCTGTATGCCTCCGTCTAACTCTGTTTCACTCTGTTTCCTTCTGTTTGCCTCTGTTTAACTCTGTTTAACTCTGTTGAACTCAGTTTATCTCTGTTGAACTCTGTTTGCCTCTGGTTAACTCTGTTTAACTCTGCATGCCTCTGTTTCACTCTATTGAACACTGTTTGCCTCTTTTGAACTCTGTTTACCTCTTTGTGCCTCTGTTCAACTCTGTTTAACTCTGTATGCCTCTGTTTAAGTCTGTTTAACTCTGTTTGCCTCTGTTTAACTCTATTTAACTCTGCTTGCCTCTCTTTAACGCTGTTAAACTCTGTTTGCCTCTGTTTAACTCTGTTTCACTCTGCTTCCATCTGTTTCCATCTGTTTAACTCTGATTAACTCTGTTGAACTCTGCTTGCCTATGTTTAACTCTGTTTAACTCTGTTCATCTCTCTTTACCTCTGTTTAACTCTGTTTAAATCTGTTTAACTCCGTTTGCATCTGTTTAACTCTGTTTAACTCTGTTTAACGCTGTTTGCCTCGGTTTTATTCTGTTTCACTCAGTTTCCATCTGTTTCCCTCTGTTTAACTCTGTTTAACTCTGTTGAACTCTGCTTGCCTACGTTTAACTCTGTTTAACTCTGTTCGTCTCTCTTTAACTCTGTTTAACTCTGTTTAACTCTGTTTAACTCTGTTTAAATCTGCTTAACTCTGTATGCCTCGGTTTAATTCTGTTTTACTCTGTTTGCCACTGTTTAACACTATTTAACTCTGTTTGCCTCTGTTCAAATCTGTTTAACGCTGTATGCCTCCGTCTAACTCTGTTTCACTCTGTTTCCCTCTGTTTGCCTCTGTTTCACTCTGTTTAACTCTGTTGAACTCTGTTCATCTCTGTCTGCCTCTGTTTCAATCTATTTACCTCTGTTTGCCTCTGTTTAATTCTGTTTAACTCTGTTTGCCACTGTTTAACTCTATTAAACTCTGTTTGCCTCCGTTTAACGCTGTTTAACTCTATTTGCCTCTGTTTAACACTCTTTAACTCTGTATGCCTCTTTTAACTCTGTTCAAATCTGTTTGCCCCTCTTTAAATCTGTTTAAACATGTTTGCCCCTGTTTAACTCTGTTTAGATCTGTTTGCCTCTGTTCAACTCTGTTTAACTCTGTATGCCTCTGTTTAACTCTGTTTAACTCTGTTGAACTCTGTTTGTCTCTGTTGAACTCTGTTTGCCTCTGTTTGCCCGTGTTTAACTCTGTTGAGCTCTGTATGACTCTGTTTAACGCTGTTTAACTCTGTTTGCATCTGTTTAACTCTGTTTAACTCTGTATGCCTCTGTTTAACTCTGTTTAACTCTGTATGCCCGTGTTTAACTGTGTTGAACTCTGTATGCCTCTGATTAACTCTATTGAACTCTGTTTGCCTCTGTCGAACTCTATTTAACTCTGTTTGCCTCTGTTTAACTCTGCTAAACTCTGTTTGCCTCTGTTTAACTCTATTTAACTCTGTTTGCCTCTGTTTAACGCTGTTTAACTCTGTTTGCCTCTGTTTAACTCTTTTTAACTCTGTGTAACTCTGTTTGCCTCTGTTTAACTCTGGTTAACTCTGTTTGCCTCTGTTCAACTCTGTTGAACTCTGTTTGCTTATGTTTAACTCTTTTTAACTCTGTTCGCCTCTCTTTACCTCTGTTTAAATCTGTTTTTCCCTGTTTAACTCTGTTTGCCTCTGTTTAACTCTGTTAAATCTGTTTGCCTCTGTTCAACTCTGTTTAACTCTGTTTGCCTCGGTTTAACTCTGTTTCACTTAGTTTCCATCTGTTTACATGTGTTTAACTCTGTTTAACTCTGTTCAAATCTGCTTGCCTATTTTTAACACTGTTTAACTCTGTTCGTCCCTCTTTACCTCTGTTTAACTCTGTTTAACTCTGTTTAACTCTGTTTTCCTCTGTTTAACTCTGTATGCCTCTGTTTAATTCTGTTTTACTCTCTTTGACACTGTTTAACTCTATTTAACTCTGTTTGCCTCTGTTCAAATCTGTTTAACGCTGTTTGGCACGGTTTTACTCTGTTTCACTCAGTTTCCATCTGTTTCCCTCTGTTTAACTCTGTTTAACTCTGTTGAACTCTGCTTGCCTATGTTTAACTCTGTTTAACTCTGTTCGTCTCTCTTTACCTCTGTTTAACTCTGTTTAACTCTGTCTGCCTCTGTTTCAATCTATTTAACTCTGTATGCCTCTGTTTAATTCTGTTTTACTCTGTTTGCCACTGTTTAACTCTATTAAGCTCTGTTTGCCTCCGTATAACGCTGTTTCACTCTGTTTGCCTCTGTTTAACACTCTTTAACTCTGTATGCCTCTTTTAACTCTGTTCAACTCTGTTTGCCTCTCTTCAAATCTGTTTAAACATGTTTGCCCCTGTTTAACTCTGTTTAGATCTGTTTGCCTCTGTTCAACTCTGTTTAACTCTGTATGCCTCTGTTTAACTCTGTTTGCCTCTGTTTAACACTCTTTAACTCTGTATGCCTCTTTTAAATCTGTTCAACTCTGTTTGCCTCTCTTTAAATCTCTTTAAACATGTTTGCCCCTGTTTAACTCTGTTTAGATCTGTTTGCCTCTGTTCAACTCTGTTTAACTCTGTATGCCTCTGTTTAAATCTGTTTAACTCTGTTGAACTCTGTTTGTCTCTGTTGAACTCTGTTTGCCTCTGTTTGCCCGTGTTTAACTCTGTTGAGCTCTGTATGCCTCTGTTTAACGCTGTTTAACTCTGTTTGCATCTGTTTAACTCTGTATGCCCGTGTTTAACTGTGTTGAACTCTGTATGCCTCTGATTAACTCTATTGAACTCTGTTTGCCTCTGTCGAACTCTATTTAACTCTGTTTGCCTCTGTTTAACTCTGCTAAACTCTGTTTGCCTCTGTTTAACTCTATTTAACTCTGTTTGCCTCTGTTTAACGCTGTTTAACTCTGTTTGCCTCTGTTTAACTCTTTTTTAACTCTGTGTAACTCTGTTTGCCTCTGTTTAACTCTGGTTAACTCTGTTTGCCTCTGTTCAACTCTGTTGAACTCTGTTTGCTTAGGTTTAACTCTGTTTAACTCTGTTCGCCTCTCTTTACCTCTGTTTAACTCTGTTTATGCCTGTTTAACTCTGTTTGCCTCTGTTTAACTCTGTTAAATCTGTTTGCCTCTGTTCAACTCTGTTTAACTCTGTTTGCCTCGGTTTAACTCTGTTTCACTTAGTTTCCATCTGTTTACATGTGTTTAACTCTGTTTAACTCTGTTGAAATCTGCTTGCCTATGTTTAACTCTGTTTCACTCTGTTCGTCTCTCTTTACCTCTGTTTAACTCTGTTTAACTCTGTTGAACTCTGTTTTCCTCTGTTTAACTCTGTTTAACTCTGTTTAACTCTGTATGCCTCGGTTTAATTCTGTTTTACTCTCTTTGCCACTGTTTAACTCTATTTAACTCTGTTTGCCTCTGTTCAAATCTGTTTAACGCTGTATGCCTCCCTCCGTCTAACTCTGTTTCACTCTGTTTCCCTCTGTTTGCCTCTGTTTAACTCTGTTTAACTCTGTTGAACTCTGTTCCTCTCTGTTGAACTCTGTCTGCCTCTGTTTCAATCTATTTAACTCTGTTTGCCTCTGTTTAATTCTGTTTAACTCTGTTTGCCACTGTTTAACTCTATTAAACTCTGTTTGCCTCCGTATAACGCTGTTTCACTCTGTTTGCCTCTGTTTAACACTCTTTAACTCTGTATGCCTCTTTTAACTCTGTTCAACTCTGTTTGCCTCTCTTTAAATCTGTTTAAACATGTTTGCCCCTGTTTAACTCTGTTTAGATCTGTTTGCCTCTGTTCATCTCTGTTTAAATCTGTTTGACTCAGTTTAATTCTGTTTAACTCAGTTTGCTTCCATTTAACTCTATTTAACTCTGTTTACCTCTGTTTGCCTCTCTTTAACAATGTTTCACTCTGTTTCACACTGTTTAACTCTGTTTTACTCTGTTTACCTCTTTTCAGCTCTGTTTCACTCTGTTTGCCTCGGTTTAACTCTGTTTCACTCTGTTACCCTCTGTTTACCTGTGTTTAAATCTGTTGAAATCTGTTTATCTCTGTTCAACTCTGTGTGCCTCTGTCTCAATCTATTTAACTCTGTTTGCCTCTGTTCAACTCTGTTTAACTCTGTATGCCTCTGTTTAACTCTGTTTAACTCTGTTGAAGTCTGTTTGTCTCTGTTGAGCTCTGTTTGCCTCTGTTTGCCCGTGTTTAACTCTGTTGAACTCTGTATGCCTCTGTTTAACGCTGTTTAACTCTGCATCTGTTTATCTCTGTTTAACTCTGTATGCCTCTGTTTAACTCTGCTTAACTCTGTACGCCTCTGTTTAACTCTGTTTCATTCTGTTTCCCTCTGATTGCCCGTGTTTAACTGTGGTGAACTCTGTATGCCTCTGATTAACTCTATTGAACTCTGTTTGCCTCTGTCGAACTTTATTTAACTCTGTTTGCCTCTATTTAACTCTGCTAAACTCTGTTTGCCTCTGTTTAACTCTGTTTCACTCAGTTTCCATCTGTTTCCCTCTGTTTAACTCTGTTGAACTCTGCTTGCCCATGTTTAACTCTGTTTAACTCTGTTCATCTCTCTTTACCTCTGTTTAACTCTGTTTAAATCTGTATAACTCCGTTTGCCTCTGTTTAACGCTGTTTAACTCTGTTTAACGCTGTTTGCCTCGGTTTTACTCTGTTTCACTCAGTTTCCATCTGTTTCCCTCTGTTTAACTCTGCTTAAATCTGTTGAACTCTGCTTGCCTATGTTTAACTCTGTTTAACTCTGTTCGTCTCTCTTTACCTCTGTTTACCTCTGTTTAACTCTGTTTAAATCTGTTTGACTCAGTTTAATTCTGTTTAACTCAGTTTGCCTCCATTTAACTCTATTTAACTCTGTTTACCTCTGTTTGCCTCTCTTTAACACTGTTTCACTCTGTTTGCCTCTGTTTAACTCTGTTTAACTCTGTTTGCCTATGTTTAACTCTGTTTAACTCTGTTCGCCTCTCTTTGCCTCTGTTTCACTCTGTTTAAAACTGGTTAACTCTGTTTACCTCTTTTCAGCTGTTTCACTCTGTTAGCCTCGGTTTAACTCTGTTTCACTCTGTTACCCTCTGTTTACCTGTGTTTAAATCTGTTGAAATCTGTTTATCTCTGTTCAACTCTGTTTGCCTCTGTCTCAATCTATTTAACTCTGTTTGCCTCTGTTCAACTCTGTTTAACTCGGTATGCCTCTGTTTAACTCTGTTTAACACTGTTGAACTCTGTTTGTCTCTATTGAACTCTGTTTGCCTCTGTTTGCCCGTGTTTAACTCTGTTGAACTCTGTATGCCTCTGTTTAACGCTGTTTAACTCTGTTTGCATCTGTTTATCTCTGTTTAACTCTGTATGCCTCTTTTTAACTCTGCTTAACTCTTGATGCCTCTGTTGAACTCTGTTTCACTCTGTTTCCCTCTGATTGCCCGTGTTTAACTGTGTTGAACTCTGTATGCCTCTGATCAACTCGATTGAACTCTGTTTGCCTCTGTCGAACTCTATTTAACTCTGTTTGCCTCTATTTAACTCTGCTAAACTCTGTTTGCCTCTGTTTAACTCTATTTAACTCTGTTTGCCTCTGTTTAACGCTGTTTAACTCTGTTTGCCTCTGTTTAACTCGTTTTAACTCTGTGTAACTCTGTTTGCCTCTGTTTAACTCTGGTTAACTGTGTTTGCCTCTGTTCAACTCTGTTGAACTCTGTTTGCTTATGTTTAACTCTGTTTAACTCTGTTCACCTCTCTTTACCTCTGTTCAACTCTGTTTATCTCTGTTTAACTCTGTTTGCCTCTGCTTAACTCTGTTGAACTCTGTATGCCTCTGTTTAACTCTGTTGCACTCTGTTTCCCTCTGATTGCCCGTGTTTAACTGTGTTGAACTCTGTATGCCTCTGATTAACTCTATTGAACTCTGTTTGCCTCTGTTTAATTCTCCTAAACTCTGTTTGCCTCTGTTTAACTCTATTTAACTCTGTTTGCCTCTGTTTAACTCTGGTTAACTCTGTTTGCCTCTGTTCAACTCTGTTGAACTCTATTTGCTTATGTTTAACTCTGTTTAACTCTGTTCACCTTCTTTACCTCTGTTTAACTCTGTTTATCTCTGTTTAACTCTGTTTGTCTCTGTTTAACTCTGTTAACTCTGTTTGCCTCTGTTCAACTCTGTTTAACACTGTTTGCCTCGGTTTACATCTGTTTCACTTAGCTCCATCTGTTTACATGTATTTAACTCTGTTGAACACTTTTTATCTCTGTTCAACTCTGTTTGCCTCTGTTTCAATCTATTTGACTCTGTATGCCTCTGTTCAACTCTGTTTAACGCTGTATGCCTCCGTCTAACTCTGTTTCACTCTGTTTCCTTCTGTTTGCCTCTGTTTAACTCTGTTTAACTCTGTTGAACTCAGTTTATCTCTGTTGAACTCTGTTTGCCTCTGGTTAACTCTGTTTAACTCTGCATGCCTCTGTTTCACTCTATTGAACACTGTTTGCCTCTTTTGAACTCTGTTTACCTCTTTGTGCCTCTGTTCAACTCTGTTTAACTCTGTATGCCTCTGTTTAAGTCTGTTTAACTCTGTTTGCCTCTGTTTAACTCTATTTAACTCTGCTTGCCTCTCTTTAACGCTGTTAAACTCTGTTTGCCTCTGTTTAACTCTGTTTCACTCTGCTTCCATCTGTTTCCATCTGTTTAACTCTGATTAACTCTGTTGAACTCTGCTTGCCTATGTTTAACTCTGTTTAACTCTGTTCATCTCTCTTTACCTCTGTTTAACTCTGTTTAAATCTGTTTAACTCCGTTTGCATCTGTTTAACTCTGTTTAACTCTGTTTAACGCTGTTTGCCTCGGTTTTATTCTGTTTCACTCAGTTTCCATCTGTTTCCCTCTGTTTAACTCTGTTTAACTCTGTTGAACTCTGCTTGCCTACGTTTAACTCTGTTTAACTCTGTTCGTCTCTCTTTAACTCTGTTTAACTCTGTTTAACTCTGTTTAACTCTGTTTAAATCTGCTTAACTCTGTATGCCTCGGTTTAATTCTGTTTTACTCTGTTTGCCACTGTTTAACACTATTTAACTCTGTTTGCCTCTGTTCAAATCTGTTTAACGCTGTATGCCTCCGTCTAACTCTGTTTCACTCTGTTTCCCTCTGTTTGCCTCTGTTTCACTCTGTTTAACTCTGTTGAACTCTGTTCATCTCTGTCTGCCTCTGTTTCAATCTATTTACCTCTGTTTGCCTCTGTTTAATTCTGTTTAACTCTGTTTGCCACTGTTTAACTCTATTAAACTCTGTTTGCCTCCGTTTAACGCTGTTTAACTCTATTTGCCTCTGTTTAACACTCTTTAACTCTGTATGCCTCTTTTAACTCTGTTCAAATCTGTTTGCCCCTCTTTAAATCTGTTTAAACATGTTTGCCCCTGTTTAACTCTGTTTAGATCTGTTTGCCTCTGTTCAACTCTGTTTAACTCTGTATGCCTCTGTTTAACTCTGTTTAACTCTGTTGAACTCTGTTTGTCTCTGTTGAACTCTGTTTGCCTCTGTTTGCCCGTGTTTAACTCTGTTGAGCTCTGTATGACTCTGTTTAACGCTGTTTAACTCTGTTTGCATCTGTTTAACTCTGTTTAACTCTGTATGCCTCTGTTTAACTCTGTTTAACTCTGTATGCCCGTGTTTAACTGTGTTGAACTCTGTATGCCTCTGATTAACTCTATTGAACTCTGTTTGCCTCTGTCGAACTCTATTTAACTCTGTTTGCCTCTGTTTAACTCTGCTAAACTCTGTTTGCCTCTGTTTAACTCTATTTAACTCTGTTTGCCTCTGTTTAACGCTGTTTAACTCTGTTTGCCTCTGTTTAACTCTTTTTTAACTCTGTGTAACTCTGTTTGCCTCTGTTTAACTCTGGTTAACTCTGTTTGCCTCTGTTCAACTCTGTTGAACTCTGTTTGCTTAGGTTTAACTCTGTTTAACTCTGTTCGCCTCTCTTTACCTCTGTTTAACTCTCTTTATGCCTGTTTAACTCTGTTTGCCTCTGTTTAACTCTGTTAAATCTGTTTGCCTCTGTTCAACTCTGTTTAACTCTGTTTGCCTCGGTTTAACTCTGTTTCACTTAGTTTCCATCTGTTTAGATGTGTTTAACTCTGTTTAACTCTGTTGAAATCTGCTTGCCTATGTTTAACTCTGTTTAACTCTGTTCGTCTCTCTTTACCTCTGTTTAACTCTGTTTAACTCTGTTGAACTCTGTTTTCCTCTGTTTAACTCTGTTTAACTCTGTATGCCTCGGTTTAATTCTGTTTTACTCTCTTTGCCACTGTTTAACTCTATTTAACTCTGTTTGCCTCTGTTCAAATCTGTTTAACGCTTTATGCCTCCCTCCGTCTAACTCTGTTTCACTCTGTTTCCCTCTGTTTGCCTCTGTTTAACTCTGCTTAACTCTGTTGAACTCTGTTCCTCTCTGTTGAACTCTGTCTGCCTCTGTTTCAATCTATTTAACTCTGTTTGCCTCTGTTTAATTCTGTTTAACTCTGTTTGCCACTGTTTAACTCTATTAAACTCTGTTTGCCTCCGTATAACGCTGTTTCACTCTGTTTGCCTCTGTTTAACACTCTTTAACTCTGTATGCCTCTTTTAACTCTGTTCAACTCTGTTTGCCTCTCTTTAAATCTGTTTAAACATGTTTGCCCCTGTTTAACTCTGTTTAGATCTGTTTGCCTCTGTTCATCTCTGTTTAAATCTGTTTGACTCAGTTTAATTCTGTTTAACTCAGTTTGCTTCCATTTAACTCTATTTAACTCTGTTTACCTCTGTTTGCCTCTCTTTAACACTGTTTCACTCTGTTTCACACTGTTTAACTCTGTTTTACTCTGTTTACCTCTTTTCAGCTCTGTTTCACTCTGTTTGCCTCGGTTTAACTCTGTTTCACTCTGTTACCCTCTGTTTACCTGTGTTTAAATCTGTTGAAATCTGTTTATCTCTGTTCAACTCTGTGTGCCTCTGTCTCAATCTATTTAACTCTGTTTGCCTCTGTTCAACTCTGTTTAACTCCGTATGCCTCTGTTTAACTCTGTTGAAGTCTGTTTGTCTCTGTTGAACTCTGTTTGCCTCTGTTTGCCCGTGTTTAACTCTGTTGAACTCTGTATGCCTCTGTTTAACGCTGTTTAACTCTGTTTGCATCTGTTTATCTCTGTTTAACTCTGTATGCCTCTGTTTAACTCTGCTTAACTCTGTACGCCTCTGTTTAACTCTGTTTCATTCTGTTTCCCTCTGATTGCCCGTGTTTAACTGTGGTGAACTCTGTATGCCTCTGATTAACTCTATTGAACTCTGTTTGCCTCTGTCGAACTCTATTTAACTCTGTTTGCCTCTATTTAACTCTGCTAAACTCTGTTTGCCTCTGTTTAACTCTGTTTCACTCAGTTTCCATCTGTTTCCCTCTGTTTAACTCTGTTGAACTCTGCTTGCCCATGTTTAACTCTGTTTAACTCTGTTCATCTCTCTTTACCTCTGTTTAACTCTGTTTAAATCTGTATAACTCCGATTGCCTCTGTTTAACGCTGTTTAACTCTGTTTAACGCTGTTTGCCTCGGTTTTACTCTGTTTCACTCAGTTTCCATCTGTTTCCCTCTGTTTAACTCTGCTTAAATCTGTTGAACTCTGCTTGCCTATGTTTAACTCTGTTTAACTCTGTTCGTCTCTCTTTACCTCTGTTTACCTCTGTTTAACTCTGTTTAACTCTGTTTTCCTCTGTTTAACTCTGTTTAACTCTGTATGCCTTGTTTAATTCTGTTTAACTCTGTTTGCCACTGTTTAACTCTATTAAACTCTGTTTGCCTCCGTTTAACGCTGTTTCACTCTGTTTGCCTCTGTTTAACACTCTTTAGCTCTGTATGCCTCTTTTAACTCTGTTCAACTCTGTTTGCCTCTCTTCAAATCACTTTAAACATGTTTGCCCCTGTTTAACTCTGTTAAGATCTTTTTGCCTCTGTTCAACTCTGTTTAACTCTGTATGCCTCTGTTTAACTCTGTTTAACTCTGTTGAACTCTGTTTGTCTCTGTTGAACTCTGTTTGCCTCTGTTTACCCGTGTTTAACTCTGTTGAGCTCTGTATGCCTCTGTTTAACGCTGTTTAACTCTGTTTAACTCTGTATGCCTCTGTTTAACTCTGTATGCCTCTGTTTAACTCTGTTTAACTCTGTATGCCCGTGTTTAACTGTGTTGAACTCTGTATGCCTCTGATTAACTCTATTGAACTCTGTTTGCCTCTGTCGAACTCTATTTAACTCTGTTTGCCTCTGTTTAACGCTGTTTAACTCTGTTTGCCTCAGTTTAACTCTTTTTTAACTCTGTGTAACTCTGTTTGCCTCTGTTTAACTCTGGTTAACTCTGTTTGCCTCTGTTCAACTCTGTTGAACTCTGTTTGCTTATGTTTAACTCTGTTTAACTCTGTTCGCCTCTCTTTACCTCTGTTTAACTCTCTTTATCCCTGTTTAACTCTGTTTGCCTCTGTTTAACTCTGTTAAATCTGTTTGCCTCTGTTCAACTCTGTTTAACTCTGTTTGCCTCGGTTTAACTCTGTTCCACTTAGTTTCCATCTGTTTACATGTGTTTAACTCTGTTTAACTCTGTTGAAATCTGCTTGCCTATGTTTAACTCTGTTTAACTCTGTTCGTCTCTCTTTACCTCTGTTTAACTCTGTTTAACTCTGTTTAACTCTGTTTTCCTCTGTTTAACTCTGTTTAACTCTGTATGCCTCTGTTTAATTCTGTTTAACTCTCTTTGCCACTGTTTAACTCTATTTAACTCTGTTTGCCTCTGTTCAAATCTGTTTAACGCTGTATGCCTCCGTCTAACTCTGTTTCACTCTGTTTCCCTCTGTTTGCCTCTGTTTAACTCTGTTTAACTCTGTTGAACTCTGTTCCTCTCTGTTGAACTCTGTCGGCCTCTGTTTCAATCTATTTAACTCTGTTTGCCTCTGTTTAATTCTGTTTAACTCTGTTTGCCACTGTTTAACTCTATTAAACTCTGTTTGCCTCCGTATAACGCTGTTTCACTCTGTTTGCCTCTGTTTAACACTCTTTAACTCTGTATGCCTCTTTTAACTCTGTTCAACTCTGTTTGCCTCTCTTCAAATCTGTTTAAACATGTTTGCCCCTGTTTAACTCTGTTTAGATCTGTTTGCCTCTGTTCAACTCTGTTTAACTCTGTATGCCTCTGTTTAACTCTGTTTGCCTCTGTTTAACACTCTTTAACTCTGTATGCCTCTTTTAAATCTGTTCAACTCTGTTTGCCTCTCTTTAAATCTCTTTAAACATGTTTGCCCCTGTTTAACTCTGTTTAGATCTGTTTGCCTCTGTTCAACTCTGTTTAACTCTGTATGCCTCTGTTTAAATCTGTTTAACTCTGTTGAACTCTGTTTGTCTCTGTTGAACTCTGTTTGCCTCTGTTTGCCCGTGTTTAACTCTGTTGAGCTCTGTATGCCTCTGTTTAACGCTGTTTAACTCTGTTTTGCATCTGTTTAACTCTGTATGCCCCGTGTTTAACTGTGTTGAACTCTGTATGCCTCTGATTAACTCTATTGAACTCTGTTTGCCTCTGTCGAACTCTATTTAACTCTGTTTGCCTCTGTTTAACTCTGCTAAACTCTGTTTTGCCCTCTGTTTAACTCTATTTAACTCTGTTTGCCTCTGTTTAACGCTGTTTAACTCTGTTTGCCTCTGTTTAACTCTTTTTTTAACTCTGTGTAACTCTGTTTGCCTCTGTTTAACTCTGGTTAACTCTGTTTGCCTCTGTTCAACTCTGTTGAACTCTGTTTGCTTAGGTTTAACTCTGTTTAACTCTGTTCGCCTCTCTTTACCTCTGTTTAACTCTGTTTATGCCTGTTTAACTCTGTTTGCCTCTGTTTAACTCTGTTAAATCTGTTTGCCTCTGTTCAACTCTGTTTAACTCTGTTTGCCTCGGTTTAACTCTGTTTCACTTAGTTTCCATCTGTTTAGATGTGTTTAACTCTGTTTAACTCTGTTGAAATCTGCTTGCCTATGTTTAACTCTGTTTAACTCTGTTCGTCTCTCTTTACCTCTGTTTAACTCTGTTTAACTCTGTTGAACTCTGTTTTCCTCTGTTTAACTCTGTTTAACTCTGTATGCCTCGGTTTAATTCTGTTTTACTCTCTTTGCCACTGTTTAACTCTATTTAACTCTGTTTGCCTCTGTTCAAATCTGTTTAACGCTTTATGCCTCCCTCCGTCTAACTCTGTTTCACTCTGTTTCCCTCTGTTTGCCTCTGTTTAACTCTGCTTAACTCTGTTGAACTCTGTTCCTCTCTGTTGAACTCTGTCTGCCTCTGTTTCAATCTATTTAACTCTGTTTGCCTCTGTTTAATTCTGTTTAACTCTGTTTGCCACTGTTTAACTCTATTAAACTCTGTTTGCCTCCGTATAACGCTGTTTCACTCTGTTTGCCTCTGTTTAACACTCTTTAACTCTGTATGCCTCTTTTAACTCTGTTCAACTCTGTTTGCCTCTCTTTAAATCTGTTTAAACATGTTTGCCCCTGTTTAACTCTGTTTAGATCTGTTTGCCTCTGTTCATCTCTGTTTAAATCTGTTTGACTCAGTTTAATTCTGTTTAACTCAGTTTGCTTCCATTTAACTCTATTTAACTCTGTTTACCTCTGTTTGCCTCTCTTTAACACTGTTTCACTCTGTTTCACACTGTTTAACTCTGTTTTACTCTGTTTACCTCTTTTCAGCTCTGTTTCACTCTGTTTGCCTCGGTTTAACTCTGTTTCACTCTGTTACCCCTCTGTTTACCTGTGTTTAAATCTGTTGAAATCTGTTTATCTCTGTTCAACTCTGTGTGCCTCTGTCTCAATCTATTTAACTCTGTTTGCCTCTGTTCAACTCTGTTTAACTCTGTATGCCTCTGTTTAACTCTGTTGAAGTCTGTTTGTCTCTGTTGAACTCTGTTTGCCTCTGTTTGCCCGTGTTTAACTCTGTTGAACTCTGTATGCCTCTGTTTAACGCTGTTTAACTCTGTTTGCATCTGTTTATCTCTGTTTAACTCTGTATGCCTCTGTTTAACTCTGCTTAACTCTGTACGCCTCTGTTTAACTCTGTTTCATTCTGTTTCCCTCTGATTGCCCGTGTTTAACTGTGGTGAACTCTGTATGCCTCTGATTAACTCTATTGAACTCTGTTTGCCTCTGTCGAACTCTATTTAACTCTGTTTGCCTCTATTTAACTCTGCTAAACTCTGTTTGCCTCTGTTTAACTCTGTTTCACTCAGTTTCCATCTGTTTCCCTCTGTTTAACTCTGTTGAACTCTGCTTGCCCATGTTTAACTCTGTTTA